>VMDO01003928.1:0-134101 GCA_007922755.1 Pedetes capensis
ATTATATAAAATTTATATAAAATTTATATAAATTTATATAAAATATAGAAATTAAAATAAAATAAAATTAAAAATAAATAAATATAATATAAATATATAAAATATAAATAAATGTAAATATAAAATAAATAAATAAATAATAAGTAATAATTATATAAAAATAAAATTTATATATAAAAATAAAAATTTATATTCAATCCATACAGAAAAGTCAGTTGATTTTTGTTAAAAATTAAACACATAAAACCAAGAAAAGCACTTGAATGACACTTTCCTTCCTTGAGCCAGACATAGCCTCAGGAATTATGGCTTCTAGCTTTATTTTTTCTAACCATAAGTCCTTTCTGAAATATGTTGTTGTTGGGTGCCATGGAGTCGGGTATGACTCATAGCAACCCTATGTACAACAGAATGAAACACTACCCGACACTGTGTCACGCTTGGTACTATTCTCAGTGCTTCTCTGCTATTCATAGGGTTTTCAGTGGCTGATTGTTTTGGGGAGTGGGCTGCCAGGGCCCTCTCCCAAGCCTACAGCACCTGGTGTTCCCAGCCAGTCTCCCATCCGAGTACTAACCAGGCCTGATCCTTCTTAGCTTCCGAGATCTGACAGATCAGATGGCAGGGTGGTACAGCTGCAGGCTTCTGAGGTAGACAAGAAGTTCCGTAGCTCCTTAAAATGTTCTTGGAGAAAGCTAAATCCATTCAGTTGTTTGCCTGCTCAAGACATTTCCCACTTTTGGCAAAAGTTTGAGTCAAGCTTTTGCCCATCGTAAGTGAAATTGTTCTTCATGAAAGATTATATTTGAGGACACCATGATTGAGTCCTACTTCCCAGTGGTCGCACTGACTCATGGTCCTTCTCTGTGCTCACCGTGGGCCCTGGGGGTTTCCTCCTGGCTCAGGTTGTGTGGGTGAGTGACCAGGGTACTGTGTTCAGGAGCTGAGGCCAGGATTGCGATCCTACTCGGTTCCCTCACTGTGTGAACGAGGGACAGGAGGGAAACACCCTCCAAATGACTGTCCTCCCGGCTATTATCCAGCTCAACTTGGCCTAGGCGTAAAGTTCCCTTCCCATCCATAGAGCCCAGCAGGTGTTAGGCTGTCCCAGAATGGGCGGCACAGGTCATCCCTTGATTCCCCGTGTCCTGAAACTGCTATTCTCAGACCCAGGGTCCAGAGGGAACAGTGGGCTGATGGTCCTCTCAACCACACGGAGACCCCCATGCTGTGCATACATCCTGCCCAGGGAGGTCTGCAGTGGACAACCTGACTCAGCCAGGCTCTGGAGAGCCCTGGATACCCAGCTGCACCATCAAGGCCCACTGGACTTGTTGCTCCCCTCGTGGGAGCGTGGCGTCGCTGTGAGTCAGAGAGGGCCTTCTCTCAGCAAGCATGGTCCTCTCCAGACCCGGGGGAGGCAAGGGAGCCACCGGATGTCATGGCATGACATGCTCAGCAATTCCTCCTTGCTTTTTCCTTAGCCATCGGAGAAATGACTTCTCTGATCAGCACTTCACAGCCGGGTGGAGAGCGCCTTCAAATGAGACAGATCCAGTTCAAGATCATTTTGAATAAACAAAATAAAAAGCAGAAATGGAAAATCAAGAATCTTTTGCTATGATTGCTTAAATTTACTAATAAGGAAGGGTCAATAATTTGATTTGACTCACCCAAAGTCCGAAGAGTGATAAAGTGGATCCAATTCATTCTCTTGCCTGCAGCCATAGCCCTGTGGCATCCGATCCCATCAGATCTCAGAAGCTAAGCAGGGTCGGGCCTGGTCAGTACTTGGATGGGAGACCACCTGGGAACACCAGGTGCTATAGGCTTGGGAGACGGACCTGGCAACCCCCTCCCAAAAATCAATCCACCATTGAAAACCCTATGAATAGCAGAGAAGCACTGACAATAGTGTTTCACCTGTTGTACATAGGGTTGCTATGCGTCCGACACTGATTCAATGGCAGCTAACAACAACAACATCAACAATTATATAAATGTATATTTTCAAACCACTTAAGAATATCTTGGACACATCATATCTCTTTATTCCTAAAATTGGATATTCTTTTACATAACCATTGTACAGTTACCAACATCAGTAAAGTTAACATTAATATAATGCTTCTCACCCACCATCTGGATTCTAATTTTGTCAATTGACTCAATAAAATCTCTTACAGAGGCTGGGCATGGTGGCACACACCTATAATACCAGCAACTCAGGAGATGGAGGCAGAAAGACGTCAGATTCCAGGAGAGAGGCAGCCTATGTAATCAGCAAGACCCTGTCTCAATTCAAATAATTAAAAATGGGCTGGGGTGCAGATCTGTGGCAGAATACTTGCAAAAGCATGTTTGAGGCCCCAAGTTGAGTCCCCCAGTACCTCAAAAAGTCTTTCATAGAATGTTCTTCTCCTATAAAGGATCTCCCCAACATGTTTGTCTGTTTGTCGTGGGGGCTTCTGTGTCACTGTGGTGCTGCAAGCTATGCCACCAGTATTTCAGATAGCAGGATGGCCATCCATAGTGTACAGGTTTCAGCTGAGCTTCCAGACTAAGACAGACTAGGGAGAAGGACCCAGCAGCCCACTCCAGAAACAATTAGCCATTGAAAACCCTATGAATAGCCGAGGAACACTGTCAAATATAGTGCTGGAAAATGAACCCCTCAGGCTGGAAGTTATTCAAGAAATGACTGATGAAGAGTTGCCTCCTCGCTAGAGTTAACCTTAATGATGAGAATGGAGTAAAACCTCTGGGACCTCCATTTGTTGATGTGGCATGACTCCAAATGAGAAGAAACATAGTGGTTGCAACATTAGGCTCAAACATCAAAAGACCATGTCCATGGCACAGTGTTAGGTGGTGTATAGTTCTGTAGTACTTAGGGTCATTATGAGTCAGATCCAATCAAAGGCATCCAAAAACAACAGCATAAAGCATCTCAGCTAGCATGATATATTACTTTCAATTATGACTTAAAAAAAGTAATCTCTGGACCAGCCCCTTGACTTTCCTTTTGTAGTTCTGACCCCTGTAAAGAACACATCCACCCTGTGGAATGGAACATGCTATAGGAGCTGGTGTGCCTGCTCTTCCGGTGCAGATGTGGTCTGTGCGCTGCCTGAGAGATACCATACTCTGGGCATAGGGTTGGCCTGCCCCTCGTGGCCGAGGCTGATTTTGCTCACTTAGCCATGGTAGTGCCAATTTTCTCCACTCTGTAGCTCCTAGGTGTTCCCTTTCTTCTAGAAGGAAATTCACAAAGAGGCACTTCAGACATTCCCCTACCCTGGCGTTCTTCAAAGCTCATCTCACCCCTGTGTAGCCTGAGCTTCCTGCAATGATTCCAGCCGGAGACTTTCTTCACTGCAGTGGCTGCAGAATGTGGCTTTTCCAGGCCAAACATCCCGCCTCCACTCTTACCAGCCCAGCCTGCTATCTTGCCATAGGAAGACCCACCCCTTCCCCACCATCTTCATTTTACTTATCTAATTATTACTGGGGCCGGGATCTAGCTCAGTTGGTAGAGCACTGTGCTGCAGTCTCTGAGGTCCCAAGTTCAATTCCCAGCCCCACAAAAATGGGAGAAGGGCCTGGCAATCCACTCTCAAGGCAATCCCAAAACAGTCAGCCATTGAAAACCCTATGAGGGTCGCTATGAGTCGGATACCAACTCGACAGCACCTAACAACAATTATTAGTGGCATGAACTTGCAGACTTTGCTCCCAATGATTCTTTACCATCCCTAATTATTGTGGAATGCCTATTGTCCAAGATTTGCCTAGTGAGGCCCCGGGGCTCTGTGTCTTTGTGACATGCCCCATCATTTCCTCTTGTGGCATTTTCTTATTTTCTGAAACCAAAAGACATTTTACACTGAGGGATTCTCTCCTCAATCAAACTCTATTTGGGTTTTTCTGGGATCTTTTTTGATTGGACCTTGACTTTTGGACTTCGGGGTTGGTCTCTGCATGGTGCAGTTTAGCAAGAATCTTGATCCACTGAGCCAGAGTCCACCACTCCCCCACGTGGTCACTGTCACATGTAATCAGGCTCCTCCCCTTCCACCCTCTCCCAGGGTGTCTGATCACTAGGGCTTGTCTTCAGGAACATCCTGTGAGGTTGTTTAACCAGAAAACCCAACTCCTGATATTTTATCCACTGACCCCTCCACCCTGCTCTTTGGTTGTAAATTCCCATGTTCCCTTATCATAAGCAGATTTAGCCCAGTTCAATATGGAGGTCTCTTGTCCCCTATTACAAGGGCTTTTCGGAATAAAATCTGTGTTACAGCTTTAACCAACTGTCCAGTTCTGCCTTTTTTTGACCAAGATTATCTTCTAGATTCTCCCTGGGCTCTGACGTCTTTATGCCTGTGATAGGGCGCCTGATTAGCTATTTGCTTTAATGCTAGTGAGCTTGCAGTGCTAGTGAGTTGACCCCAGGGCCTTTCATACGCTAGGCAAGTGCTCTACACTGGCTGGAGCAGCACCTCCGGCCCCTTTTATATTTTATATATTTACTTATTTCTGTGGTACTTAGGGGTTGAATTGCCTGCAGCCGTACCACTGTGGCTCCCGATCCTATCAGATTTCAGAAGCTAAGCAGGGTTTGGCATGGTTATTACTTGGATGGGAAACCACCTGGGAACACCAGGTGCTATAGGCTTGGGAGAAGGACCCAGCAACCCACTCCCAAAACTCAACCCACCATTGAAAACCCTATGAATAGTAGAGAAGCACTAACAATACTGTTTCACCTATTGTATGTAGGGCCACTGTGAGTCAGACACCCACTCAAGGACACCTAACAACAACAGGGGTTGAATCCAGGGCCTCGCACTTACCTTGCAAGCACTCTACCACTGAGCTGCATCCCCAACCCATTTTTTATTCTATTCTGAGTCAGAGTCTCGCTAAGTGGTGCAGGCTGCCTCTGGCCTCAGACTCGTGATTCTCCTGTCTCAGTCTCCTGGGTTCTGGGGTTACAGGCGTGTGCCAAGTCACCCTGCTAAGAGAGTTTTCTTTACACCCAGAGCTCTAGGATGGAAGGAAACTGATCACATAGGACCCCTTGGGTGGCAAGACAGAAATTCCAACTCTAGCAAATATATGTTGTTGTTGTTGTTGTTATTAGGTGCAGTCGAGTCGGTATCCGACTCATAGTGACCCTCATAGGGTTTTCAATGGCTGACTGTTTTGGGATTGCCTTGGGAGTGGATTGCCAGGCCCTTCTCCCATTTGTGCAGTGCTGGGACTTGAACTCGGGACCTCAGAGACTGCAGCGCAGCGCTCTACCAACTGAGCCAAATCCCAGCCCACACAAATATATGGAAACGTCAATTTATCAGGTGACAGGATCCAGGGAGAGCTGAACACCCAGCCTGGAGTAGGAGGGGGGGGCCTCTGCACCCCAGCGTCTGCTGACCAGAATGCAGGTGCTGTTGGGCACCCTCAGTTTCAGGTCCTCCAGTGGCAGGAAACAGGCTGAGGCTCCCGGTTACTCAGCTTCCACCCCCGGGGAGTCCTGTTCAGACACTCTGGGGAAGAGTGTGCTTCCGGGCCTGGATCAGGTCTCCATTCCTGGGCTAAGGGAGAGGGCCGAGGGCACAGGCTCGTAAGAGAAAAGGACTATTTCTGATCCTCCCTCGTGGAAGGCACAGGAGGAGGCAGAGGGCGGAGGAGCCCTGAGAAGATGGTCTGGGGCGGAGCAGGGTGTTGGCTTCCTGCTCGCCATTCTTAGATGCTGCAACATTGGAACTCGAAGTTTCCAACAACTGCAACCCAAGTGACATCTGTGACAGAGAGTCAGGGTAACAGCAGTGCAATATTTAAAGAGATAACTCATGACTCAGCATGAGAGAAACACAGTGTTTGCAAGAATGGGCTCAAATATAAAAAGGTCTGTGCCTGGCATAGTGCTGGGGAGCACTTTGTTCTGTTGTACTTAGGGTTGCTATGAGTCGGACCTGACTCGATGGCACCTAACCACAAAAACAACAAGCAACACCTCGCTGCCTCTCATTTCCCTACAGGCACTGTGGCCACTGGGCAGGAAGGGACTTGGACATGGGCCCTAAGTCTCCGTGGCTTCTGACACCAGTCCAAGTTCTTGGGTCTTAGCCTGGCTTGAAAGTCACTCTGTGCTGTGACAACCCATGACGGGGCGTCTGTGTTCAGGCAGACTGACTACTTTGACAGGCTTGGCCTTGCCTTCCCAGAGACCTCAGCCAGCACACGCCCGCCGGTGACCACAGGCCTGAGTGCCCAGCCGTGGCCAGCCTCTCTCCCTCCCTCTTACCTCATGTCTGAAGTCCTGCTGGCATGCCCTGGACATTCATTTGCTTCAGACCCAGCCTGTGGAGCCTGTTTCACGCTCAGATTCCAAATTAGGCATCCCTATTGCCACCCCAGGGCTGGGATTGAGCTCAGTTGGTACAGCACTGCTCTGCAGTCTCTGAGGCCCCGAGTTCAATTCCCAGCACAGCAAAAATGAGAGAAGGATGTGGCAACCCACTCCCGAGGCAATCCCAAAACAGTCAGCCATTGAAAACCCTATGAGGGTCGCTATGAGTCGGACTCAACTCAATGGCACCAAACAACAACAACAATTGCCACCCCAGGGCTGGGATTGAGCTCAGTTGGTAGAGAGCCTCTCTGCAGTCTTGGAGGTCCCAGGTTTGATTCCCAGCACCGCAAAAATGGGAGAAGGACCTGGCAACCCACTCCCAAGGCAATCCTGAGACAGTCAGCCATTGAAAACCCTATGAGGGTCGCTATGAGTCGGATACCGACTCGATGGCACCTAACAACAAGAGCCTGAGGTCCAAGTGGATAGGATCTCTAATGTCAGTTCTTTTATTCAGTCAATGATTTAGCTCAGTTGGTAGAGCCCTGCTCTGCACTCTCTGAGGATGCAGGTTCGATCCCCAGCACCATAGAAATGGCAGAAGGACATGGCAATCCACTCCTGAAACAATCCTGAAATAGTCAGCCATTGAAAAGCCTATGAGGGTCACTATGAGTCGGACACAACTCAACGGCACCTAACAACAACGACAACATTGCCACCCCAAGAAGGGGCCAACCCAAGGCTGCCAGCGTCCTCTACCCCAAAGTGGCAGCCATAGCCCTCGTGACACAGGACCTGCCCCAGCTCGCAGACCCACCTGTGTCTGCTGACCTCTCCCCTCAACCTCCATGGTGGTCCCAGCAGCAGCTACTTTGACCCCACCCAGGAGGGGCTCCAAGAGGCCAGCGCCCCCACCAGACCAGGGGAGCGAGCAAAAAGGCACTTGGAAGTGGGTGCTGGGTTACAGTCAGGTTAGGAAGCTGTGTTTGGGCTTTATTATGACTGTGTCATGTTTCTAGGAGGACGAGCATGCCTGGAGAGCGGATCCAAGACTGAACTCTGGGTTCCGCCATGACGGATGGGATTAGTGGTTCCCGGGCCCTGCCAGAAACGCAGCTGTGTAGACAAGCCACAGTGAGCTCATCTCCCTGGCTATGAGCTGGCCTGTCCAGCTGCCATCGGCAGCTCACCTCGAGGGGGGACAGGAGCTTACAGGGAGTGGGAAGACCTTCGAGTGTCTGTGGATCTGGGCTGGGCATCTGGGCGGGGATGGGGGGATTATTGCTTTGAGCAGAAAAGAAAGAGCTGTGTGTCGCAATGCTGTGGGGACATGGGGACATGGCAGGAGCAGATGGTGAGCACCCCTGCCCTCTGGAGGGAGAGAGGAGGACATGGAGAGGCTGTGAGGGCTGAGCCAAATGGAAGGAGGGTACTGCCCAGGGAGAAATGAGACGGAGCAGAGCCGGGGATGGACCGCTTCTGCCACAGGAAGTGAGTCAAGCCCATCTCCAGGAAAGTGGCTAAAAGAAGGAGTAGTTAGCAAAATCTGTAAGGCTCAACATATTTGGTTATTCTCAAGAAAGGATTAGAGGGACATCAAGTCCTCATCTTTTTTTTTTTTTTTTTTTTTGGTACTGGGGGTTGAACCCAGGGCCTTGTGCCTGCATGCTTTGCAAGTGTTGGACCACAGAGCTGCACCCCCAGCCCATATTTTTTTTGGTTTTTGAGACAGGGTCTCCCTAAATTACGCAGACTGCCTCTGGTCTCGAACTTTGTGATCCTCTTGCCTCCACCTCTGGAGCCACTGGGATTATAGGTGTGTGCCACTGTGTCTGGCTGAGTCCTCATCTTGACCAGATTTTTTCTGGTGGAGAGTGTGGATGAGCCCATGTCCCCTCTCCACAGCCTGATTCCTTGAGACTTCATGAATAGTATGCTTGTGAGAACATTTTCCCACTCCCTTAGTTCATGCCTCCCAAGCACATTATTCCAGTTGTAACTATGTCATGAATTATGACAGTCGACAGCCTCGTTTCCCTCTCTTTTTTCTTTTCTTCCTTCTTCCTGCCATTCTTTTCTCTCCTGGCCAGATTTACAGAGTAGACATCAGAAAGCAAAGCTATTCGATCAATTCTTTATTCCATTTTAAGGGCCCCTTCCCATTACTTTTGGACAGCAGGAAAATCAAGAAGGCAATATTGAAAAGATCATTTCCCAGTTCTTTTGAAGCAAAAACTTAAAGACTATATCCCAAGAAAAAGACACAACTGACATTTTTAGACAACACCCTTACTTAAAAACACTCATATCTCCTCATGCCAGTATTTCTTTACATTAAAAGTAAACTGAATATTCAAGTTAGAAAGAGCGTGTAAGTCCAATACAATGGCTATCCATCACTGTAAATGTAGGTGTATAATTCAATCAAAAGTAGACATCACAGAAAGCCATAGAGCAAAATAGAATCATTTCCAAATGACTCTAGTTAACTGGTTTAGAAAGTCGAAAATCTAGTCCAAAAGCTAGAAAGTAACTCCTGTTCCCACACTTTATAGAAATGGCCCATTTCAGCCCATGATAGGAGGCCCACGAGTTCCCCTACAGGACTCAACCATCTTCTTGCTCTTGCTCAGCCACAGTGTTGTAGACCAAGATCCATAAAAGTCACAGGACCTTGGCATGCCCTTGACATTCTTCTGCTTCATCCCTCAGATTCCAAATTGTTGTTGTTGTTGTTGTTGTTGTTGTTGTTGTTGTTGTTGTTGTTAGGTGCCGTCAAGTCAGGTCCCACTCATAGCAACCCTTATAGGGTATTCAATGGCTGATTGTTTCGGGATTGTCTCGGGGGTGGATTGCCACGTCCTTCTCCCGTTTTTGTGGTGCTGGGAATTGAACTCGGGTCCTCAGAGACTGCAGAGTGACGCTCTACCAACTGAGCTAAATCCCAGCCCCATATTCCAAATTAGGCATCCCTATTGCCACTCCAAGAAGGGGCCAAACCAAGGTTGCCAGCATCCTCCACCCCGAAGTGGCATCCACGGCCCTCATGACACCAGGACCTGCCCCAGCACACAGACCCACCCCATGTCGGCTGATCTCCCCCTCAACATCCATGGTGGTCCCATGCCCTCCACATGCTGTCTGAATTCCTGTCAGATGAGTGTGGAGGGAGTGGAGAGGGGAGATGGGACCATGTGGATGGAGTTGCCTCAAAAGCCACTTGTCTCAGCGAGGGAGTGTCAAACTGCTCTATGCACCTTTTTGAGGGCTTGCACCATGAGAAAGTCAGCAGACCAAATCCCAGAGTGAAAAGCAAGGCCCACAAAGACTGCTCAAAGAGTGACTCATTACCAGGAACAGTGGCGCACACCTGTAATCCCAGCGGCTTGGGAGGCGGAGGCAGGAGGATCGCAAGTTCTAGACCAGAGACAGTCTGCGTAACTTAGCGAGACCCTGTCTCAAAAAAGTAAAAAATGGGCTGGGGGTGCAGCTCAGTGGTCCAACACTTGCAGAGCATGCAGGCTCGAGGTCCTGGATTCGACCCCCAGTACTGCAAGGAAAAAAAAAAAAAAAGAGTGACTTATTGTCCATGACTTTTAAATCAATGTTACATGTATAAGATCATTTAAGGATGCACACACGAGGTAAATTTACCTTCATGACATGCTAAACTGTGACAGTATGCAAATCACTATTCAGAGGAGTAAATCTAAATATTTAAGACTGACTTTAATTAGTCTCCCTTGTCTAGCTTGTTGCTGTTGCTAGGTATCATTGAGTTACATCTGACTCATAGAACCCCTAAGTACAGCAAGACAAAACACTACCCAACTCTGTGTCACGTACACGATCTTTTAATGTTGAGCCCATTGTTGCAACCATTATGTTTCTTCTCCTTTGGAGTCCTTCCACATCAGCAAAAGGAAGTCGCAGGGTCTTTACTCCATTTCCATCATTAAGGTCAATTCTACTTTGAGAAGATCCCTAGTTCCTAGTTCTTTGAGGAGATCCTAGTTCCCTAGTCATTTCTTGAATGCCTCCCAGCCTGAGGGGCTCATTTTCCCACACCATATTTGACAGTGCTCCTCTGCTATTCATAGGATTTTGAAGGGCTCATTGTTTCAGGAGTGGACTACCAGGTCCTTCTCCCTAGTCTGTTTTTCTCTGGAAGCTCAGCTGAAACCTGTCCACTATAGGTGGCCCTACGGGTATCTGAGATACCAGTGGCACAGCTTTAAGCATCACAGACATGGTGGTGGGGATTGTTGGGATTAGCACCATGTGAATTTCCACAGCTATAGAAGTCTATGCTTCCTGTAAAGTCCACAGCTGTGGAACTCTGTGCTTCCTCTAAAGTCCACAGCTGTGGAACTCTGTGCTTCCTCTAAAGTCCACAGCTGAGGAACTCTGTGCTTCCTCTAAAGTTCCACTTGCTCAACACTACAAACAGTACCACACCCTGGTTATACCATGTCCTCCTATGTACATACACTGATTTAATGCCTTTTCCACGGTACCTAAGCCCTTACCACCACTGTGGTCAGAACAACAGTACTAACATGAATCTCTGCTTTGTATCTTCACGACTTCACAGGTAAAAGACTCGCTCTTACCACAGAACTTAGCTATTGCACATTACGATCTTTTCTTATCTTAAGTCAAGAGCTTTCAGCTTTTGGACTAAAACAGACACTTTATGGCTTCCTCTTGGCGTATCCAAATTGCCAGCATCTCTGCTCTTGGGCTTTGGGCCATTAGTAGGTAAAATAGGGGTCACTTGAACGCAGCACTGAGATATCAGGACAGTTGCTCTGACAACCAAGCCGGCTACTAAGTGACAGCAGGTGGGCAGGGTATGGAGTGCAGATACACTGGACAAAAGGATGATGGCTGCCCCTAGCGGGACACCACAGGATGCGTAGGGCTTCGTCGTGCTTCCCAGAATGGCACACGATTTAAAACACATGAATGATTTATTTCTAGAACTTTCCATTTAATATTTTTGGACTGCGATGGCTGTGGATAGCCATGGATAAGGGAAGGCTCCTGCATCCAGATCTGCTTCCATGAGGACTTCCTGAGTCAAGCTTCGTTTGGGAGTTGACTTCTGAGGTAGAAAAGCGGGGCTGAGGAGCACTTGGGACGTTGAGTATGGCCCAGCAGAAAGGCAGGGCTGACTGGCCTAGGAAGCATCATTTCCTGGCCTCTGGATTTTCCAAATTTGAAACAAAAGAAAAGCCACTCCTGTCTCCTGTCAGTGTTAGGCTGCTCAGTTGTTGTCGTTAGGTGCCGTCGAGTCGTACCGACTTCGACCCTCATAGGGTTTTCAACTGCTGATTGTTTCAGGATTGCCTTGGGAGTGGGTTGCCACGTCCTTCTCCCATTTTTATGGTGCTGGGAATCGAACTCGGGACCTCAGAGACAGCAGAGCAGCGCTCTACCAACTGAGCTAAATCCCAGCCCTGGCTCCTCAGTAGCAATCATAAATTGTTTCCCTGGTTAAATGTGCCCAAAGCAGAGCAATGTGAGGCTCTTTAATGAACATGGCTAGGGAGAATGCAGAGGCCCAGGCTGGAATCCGTATGCCCTCGATGGGGCAGGAAACGACCGCAAGCCCCTGTTGGACAGCTGGAGACTTCAGTCATAACCTCTGCTTCTCCTGAGCTGGCGAGCAGGGCGGAAAAGGTCTTTGCTGGACTTATGCAGCTTTGCTGGACTTACGCAGCTAAGTTTATTGGAGCTTTTCCCCCTAGTTTTCTACCTAGCTTGACTGATAGGTAAAATCTTACACGATAAAGAGACCGATATGAGGAAACAAAAAAACAAGATGGCTCGTCCAGAGTGAGATCAAATCTGAAACGGGACTCCATTCAGTGAAGTTGTTAGTGCTAGGAATCCACAGGAATCTCAGATTGAGCCACCTCACGCTGGTCTGTTTCCATCTCTTGCTCTTACATCCCAGAATTTGGGGTCTTAAGAACAATCCAGATTCAATAGAGATTTAAGGAAGAAACCCCATTTGATCTAAAAGTTCATTTTATTAAACTGCAGGAATTTGCCTCCAGTTGCTCTGATGACGTGAAGGTTCTCCTTGGCCTCCTCCAAGGGCTTCAGAAAGCCTCCCATGCCCAAAGAGGAGGCAGCTGATCAAACAGAGCCGGCCAGGGACAGCTGCTGTTCCCAGCATCAACGGGCACTCTTAGTTGATTCCGATATAATTGAAATGCCCCGTTTGCATGAGTTCAGCAGCCCAAGAAAACAAAGCAGAAAGCATGAGCCTCGCCCCAGGTTATGAACCGTGTCCTGGTTTTGATCAGTTCCATCCTGTGGCTGCTTAAGTTTGAGAAAATTGCCCAGTCACCGACGTGCGTGGATCTTGTTTCGTCTTCAGTATCCACGGCAGATGATAAAAACCAACATCACAAAGGAACACAATAGATCGCCGGCAGAGAGCAACCTACGGCAGAAGGTGAAGTCCCCACGCAGAAAAAAAGACATTCCTGCCAGGACACAGCCCATGCAATCCCCCTGGCCTGAGACAGACGGACAAAGTTGGGATATGAACCATGACTGTCCCTCTAAAGCCCATGCCCCTCAGAATAATGACAACGGTGATAAAATAGCAAGCACGCTTTGATGGCTCGCCGTGCAACAGTCTAAGGATTTTGTGCGAAATCAGCTGCTCTGATTTTGACAGCCATATGAGGAGAACACCAACACAAGTCCACTTTTGACAGTGAGGAACATGAAACGCAGAGCTGTTAAGGAACTCGCTCACAGTCACAGAGCTTGTAAGCGCCAGAGCTGGGACTCGAACTTCGGCTTCAGAGCGTGGGCTTTACCACTTGCTGTTTAGGGAGCACTTCCCGGGACTTGGCTACCACAAAGCTCCTCCTGACCCCAAAGAAATAAAGGTGGCTTCAGGATGCGTATGGCAGCTGTGTGCTTGTCATCATCAGGAGGCACACGCTCCCACAACAGGCTCAAAACTGTCACGTATGTGCAGGACAATTAAGAGCAGGTGTCGACTGTGGAATGAAATGTTTTATGATGGATTCGGTTATTGGAATTTTTGACATCTTGAATCACATAAATCATCTGTGAAGGACATATATGCCTCCCTTTAACCTGTCAATTGCTGGGTGGTGCCTGGAATAGAGGGATAGATGGGACCAGATGCTCCCATATAATGGGAAAAGAAAACCATTTTCTCTCCAAAATTACCCCAGGGCTTGATATTGTAGTGGCTGGAGGCTATTTTATTACAAAGTTTTGTATGAAACAAGAGAGATCTCTTAATCTAACACAGACACACGCACACACACACACACACACACACACACACACACACACACACACACCATGCAAATATACAGGGCTTTCATTGTTGTAATTAATTAGGAGAGATTTTTAACTCCAAAGAGCTTAGTTGAGAGATGTGCTTGTGATTGAGCATATTCCCCCCTGGGGAAGAAGAAATATGGTTGTAAATGTGGGTGATTAACAACATCTCTATCTACAGCTCAGTAAGTGTTGACACAGATGTTTGGCTAATCATTCACAGCAAATAGCTATTCCCATAAAGCCTAAGATTATTCGGAACTGGCATGCATTGCTTTCTTCTGTGAGTCTCACTTGATTACAGATGATGTTTTGTTAGAGTGTATCCATGCAACCTCATAAATGATGTAAAACCCAAGAAAAACACCCACGCTCTGCCAAAAACTAATTAAATACACATCAGAAAAATGCAAGTGATTCCGGTTCAGGTACCGGGAAAGTTGCCTTGGTCTATTGTTGAACACTTGAGGAAGACTATAAAAAGCAACCTTGACATTAATATCAATTTAAACCCTGGGTGGCTGCCAAACTGCAGCTCAATTGCCAGCATTGGCTCCGGTACGACATACAGTGGCAGCAACTGCAGTGTCCAACAGCTGTGGAAAGTGGCTGGGCGGCAGAGTGGGCGCGGGGAGCCATCTTGCCTGTCTAGAGGCTCTGCACCTGTTGCCGTTAACTGAGCTCAGTGCAGCGGTGGCTGACAGCTGGCTGTGGAAGTGGCAGGCTCCTCAAGCTTGCTGTCTGGAGTGGCAGCTTCAGAATCTCCTGTCTGTGTCCTCGTGACTTTTCTCCTTCCATCATCTGACTGCAAGACACACGTTCATTGAAGGACCTCCCTTCTCTCCTTTTCTGCCCCTCCTCACACTAGTCCCTCAAAAGGCACAGAGGAGAACCCAGAGCGATGCTTCTGGAGCCTCTCAAGAACTCTAGAAGTCCTCTCAGTTTTCTCCCACCCTATAGTCCTCGGGATGAGAGAAGGGCCTGGCAATCCACTCCCAAGGCAATCCCGAAGCACTCAGCCATTGAAAACCCTATTCGGGTCGCTATGAATCAGATATCAATGCTACGGCACTTAACAACAACAACATAGTCCTCGGGAAGGGCTAGGATTTAGCTCAGTTGGTAGAGTGCTGCGCTGCAGTCTCTGAGGTCTCGAGTTCGATTCCCAGCACCACAAAAATGGGAGAAGGACCTGGCAACCCACTCCCGAGGCAATCCCAAAACAGTCAGCCATTGAAAACCCTATAAGGGTCGCTATGAGTCAGACATGACTCGGCAGCACCTAACAACAACAACATAGTTCTCAGGAAGAGAATGGGGTTTGGGGGAACCAAGTCCACCACAGCCCAGCTGAGTGCTTGTCCCTTACGTCCTGAAAGGTGTGCATTTGCATGTGAAGGGCATACTGCTGGGGAGCATTCCACCAGGGACCCAATGCAAGACCAAGACATGGATGTGAAATACTTACACAGACCTCCCTGGCCAGCCGGGAACTGACGCATGGACGCCAGGAAGCCAGGCCACAAAGGGAAAGCAGGTGGATGGCTTAGATGCTTGCATAGTTTAGGGACTCTCCTGTTTAGCTCAGTTAGTAGAGCACTGCTTTGTACTCTCTGACGCCCTGGGTTCCAGCCCCAGCACCGGAAAAATGGGAGAAGGATGTGGCAGCACATTTCCTTTTCTTTTTCTTTTATTAGTAAATGATGACGGGTACAGAGTAACACAGCATTGGCTTTTTCCATTATGCATCCTTTACATGACTTCTAGTGACACTTTTATCAACCCACAAAATGTATGGAGTCATATGTTGTTGTTATTGTTAGGTGCCGTCAAGTCGTGTCCGACTCATAGCGACCCTCATAGGGTTTTCAATGGCTGACTGTTTCGGGATTGCCTTGGGAGTGGGTTGCCATGTCCTTCTCCCATTTTTGTGGTGCTGGGAATCGAACTCAGGACCTCAGAGACTACAGAGTGGCACTCTACCAACTGAGCTAAATCCCAGCCCCATGGAGCCACATGGCTAGTGTGAAATAAAACTCTGATGCTTATTTGGGTTATCCTACCCTTATTTTTTCCAATATACCCATGAAGTTGTGCTGTTTACATTGAGCTCGACCTCTCCCCCTTCAGCCCTCCTCATCCACCCTCCTCCCCATCCCATCTTCTTCAATCTTCACTTCCGTCTGCTAGATCCTACTCTCCTTCTTTCTACTCCTTATATTGTCCCTTCTATGCTAAATTTAGGACCTGGCAACCCCCTCCCAAAAATCAATCTGCCATTGAAAACCCTATGAGCAGCAGAGAAGCACTGACAATAGTGTTTCCCCTGTTGTACAGAGGGTCGCTATGAGTCCGACTCGACGGCACCTAACAACAACAACAACAACATGCTAAATTTGGGGCTGGGATTTAGCTCAGTTGGTAGAGCGCTGCGCTGCAGTCTCTGAGGTCCCAAGTTCAATTCCCAGCACCGCATAAATGGGAGAAGGGCCGGGCAATCCACTCCCAAGGCAATCCCGAAACAGTCCGCCATTGAAAACCCGACGAGGGTCACTATGAGTCGGATGCCGACTCGACGGCACCTAACAACAGCAACAATGCTAAGTTTAATTGTGCATTTTTAATCCGTTTATGTATAGGACCTTTTCCTTCCTTTGAGTAAGATTCAGCACCCACATATGAGTGAGAACATATGGTATTTCTCTTTATGGGCTTTTGTTCATTCACTTAAAATGATGTTCTCCAATTCGGTTGTCAACCCAAAGGTTAGTGGTTCGAGCCCACCCAGGGATGCCTGGAAGCCCATTTTTGAAACAATCTCGAAACAGCAATTGAAAGCCCCATGAATAGCAGAGAAGCACTGATATAGTGCTGGGCCTGGCACAGCGTCAGGGAGTGTTTCGTTCTGTTGTACAAAGGATTACTATGAGTCAGACCTGACTCCCTAGCACCTAACAGCAACAACAATAATCACTTACCCTGGTAAGAAAATAGCTGATGTCAAGTGAGTAGGGAAAACGTTGGGTTGCTTCTTCCAGGGAAGGAGGCTGAGCTATTAATGCTGCTTGTGCACGGACACCCACCTTTGTGGACGGAACCCATCTAAAGCAGAAGTCCTCCTTATCACAGGTGCTCCCTCTGCAGAAGGCGGACTCCAGCTGCCCTCTGGAGAGGTTTTGTTCACACACATGATAACACAGCAGCTGCTAAGGTCTGAATGAGACTCCTCTACGACTTCTGTTGGAACTTAATCTCCGTTTTGGTAGTGTTAAGAAGTGGGCCCTTTGGGGAGCAATTCTGATGGTTAAACTTGATGTCAGCTTGATTGGATTGAGAACTGCCTCTGGGGTGAGTAAAGCACACCTCGGGGTGTGCCTGTGACACCTTTCCAGAGAGGATGGAACAAGGGGATGACCAGCCTGAATGTGGCGGCCGCACTGTGTCATCTTCTGGGGACCGCATGGAATCAAGGGGAATGGGAGAAAGGCTGCCACCGCGGGCAATCTCTCCCCGCTCCTCGGCCCCATCGTGTGAATGTCTCTGCTCCGCCATGCCCTCCACGCTGTGAACCACAAGCAAAACATGTCCTTCCTCCTCTTAAGTTGTCTTTCTCAGGCATTTGCTCATAGTATTTCAAATGTAACTACCACAGCATTGAGTCACATAGATGGATGAGTGCCTTCTAAAAGGGTTGGAGGGAACTAGAAGACACCCTGTTTTACCTTCCATCCCTTCCACTGTGTAAGGTCACAGCATTGTCTTGTATGGAGGAGACAGTAGCAAGGCACTATCTATCTTGGAAAGCACATGACAACAAAACTTGATCTTGTCCTTCCCAGCCTCGAGACCTGTGAAAACATACATTTCTGTTCTTTATAAATTACTCAGCCTCAGGTATTTTGTTATAGCAGCACTCAATGGACAAAGGCACTACTCACACTCCCCTATACTGTATCTATCATGCAAACAAGTGCCTCCTACACGCGTCAATACCCCCAAAACCCCGAACACTTTTATTTGCCATATCCCCCTATAGATGCCAACTCACCAAGGAACGAAAGTGACAAGTTTTTTCCTTTAAGCAAAGTGTGTAAGAAAAGAAGACGGAAGAATGATCAAGTAGACGCATTTGGTGGTGGCTGGGGGCGGGGGTTGCATCACCTGCTATTATCTCCTCTCTTCGTATTTCTCTTCAAGATCCTTGCTGGGTCAGTCCCTGAGCTCCCACGCTCTGCTTTTGCTTGGTAACTCCTGCTTGTCACGGAGGACTGAGCTCTGGGATCAGCTACTGCAGGGCCCCCCAGCCTCTGCACATGCTCAGCACCTGCACCTCTATTAGGACTAATCTGATGGTATTCACCCATCTGTCCTTCCCAGTAGATGGTCAGCTCCTTAAGGGAGGGTGACAGTGTATCCCTAGGACAACATTTCCTAGCACTTCCGTGCAGTACAGAACACTGTTGTTTTGTTGTTGTTGTTGTTGTTGTTGTTGTTAGGTGCTATCGAGTCGGAATCCCACTCATAGCAGCCCTGCGTACAGCAGGTGAAACACTATTGTCGGTGCTTCTCTGCTATTCACAGGGTTTTCAATGGCGGATTGATTTTTGGGAGTGGGTTGCGGGGTCTTTGTCCCAACTGTTGTTTTGGCAACAACAAAAGTGTTGCCCAAAGGGCAGCCACCTGCCACCACACTTCACCTGTGGGTGGCACAACTGAGGAGCTAACATTTTAATTGTGTTTAATCTGAATTGACTTAAGTTATATCTCAACACCTGCACTAGTGTTGAGTGGTTAACCCATGGCACAGCCGCATTCTGGAAACACCTGTACTGCTAGAATAGAGATTCTGGAGGACCAGAATGGAGATGAACTGAACTGAGGAGAGCAGACTTGTCTTAGAGCTTGGTTTAAATAGCAAAACCTTCTGAAATGCTGGGTAAATGACTGTTCCCAGCTGGCACTCACTTTCTAAACACTTCCGGGGGTTCCCTATGCCAACCCTGATGTTGCCTTGGGGCTTCTTGCCTCAGGGACTTCTTGCTTTAGGACTACTTTCTCCAGGCACTGCTTGCCCTGGCGATGTGGTCCGTGGATCTACATTCCGTGGAACTAGGGCAGCTTCTCTGGAGGGGTTGCACTGGGACAGATATCTCTGCAACACAGTATGATGTGGAGGGAGGAACCAGGTTCCAGGCAGAAGCCTTAGGGCCTAGAAGACCCCAAAGTGGGAGGGGGCACTCGTGTCTTCTCCAGACAGAAAGGACAGCTGTTCTCTGGCTGGCAGCCAAACGAAGAGGTGCCGTCAGAGAACTCAGGGTCTGCAAGGTTGGGGACGTTGGCGCTATGTTTCAAGCATCACAGGAAGCCACTGGAGGACATTGAGCAGGGTTGTAACACGATGTTTCTTAGGTTTTTAATGCTTTCCTTTTGTACCTGTTTAAATAGCAGGTGTTAGGGGGCAAGAAGGCTTGGGTGGGGCATGCAGTCCCATGGGTCTGGGGAAAGAAATGGCCTGGTCAGGAAGGAGGGAAAGGGTGGGAATTCTGTTGTTAGACCACAGATCTGGGGACATGAGAGTGGCAGGTCCCCTCCCAGAGTGAGGTGCCAGGGGATGGGGGTGCTACTTAAGAGAAGGGCACCATTTGGGGAACGCTAAGACTAGGGCGCCTGCAGCGGTAGCCCAGTGGCATCCGATCCCGTCAGATCTTGGAAGCTAAGCAGGGTCAGGTCTGGTTAGTACCTGGATGGGAGACTGCCTGGGAACACCAGGTGCTGTAGGCTTGGGATAAGGACCTGGCAACCCCCTCCCAAAAATCAGTCTGCCATTGAAAACCCTATGCACAACGGAGAAGCACTGACAATAGTGTTTGCCCTGTTGTACAGAGGTTGCTATGAGTCGGTATCCGACTCGACGGCACCTAACAACAACAACAACAAGGCTAGGGCTGGGGTTTGGCACCGTTGGTAGAGTGCTTGCTCTGTATGCTCTGAGGTTCAATCTCCAGTACCACAAAAATGAGGGAAGG
This sequence comes from Pedetes capensis, assembly GCA_007922755.1. Classification (NCBI taxonomy): domain Eukaryota; kingdom Metazoa; phylum Chordata; class Mammalia; order Rodentia; family Pedetidae; genus Pedetes; species Pedetes capensis. Next base: position 19,729 of record VMDO01003928.1, read on the forward strand.
ACCTGGCAGTCCATTCCTGAAACAATCCCAAAACAACCAGCCATCGAAAACCCTATGAATAGCACCGAGCGTGGTGGCACACGCCTGAATCCCAGCAGTTTGGGAGGCGGAGGCAGGAAGATCGCAAGTTGGAGACCAGAGGCAGTCTGCGTAACTTAGCGAGACCCTGTCTCAAAAAGTAAAAAAATGGGCTGGGGGCACAGCTCAGCGGTCCAGCACTTGCAAAGCATGTAGGTGCGAGGCCCTGGGTTCAACCCCCAGTACCCACCCACCCCCCCAAAAAAAAGAAAAAAAGAAAACCCTATGAATAGCAAGCAGGGCTGGGATTTAGCTCAGTTGGTAGAGTGCTGCGGGGCAGTCTCTGAGCCCCCGAGTTCAATTCCCAGCACTGCAAAAATGGGAGAAGGACGTGGCAACCCACTCCCAAGGCAATCCCGAAACAGTCAGCCATTGAAAACCCTATGAGTCGGACTCAACTGGATGGCACCTAACAACCACAACATGAATAGCAAAGCACTGCCATAGTGCCAGGCATGGCATAGCATCAGGGAGTGCTTCGTTCTGTTGTGCATAGGGTTGCTGTGAGTCCACCCAACTCAAAGGCACCTGACAATAACAAACAATAAGGCAGAGGCTGAGAAGGAAGGTCCCAGATAGCCAAGGGACACCTCTGTGAACACGGCACAGGTTGACAAGCAAGGGAACATCCAGAAAAGCTGACCTCAGCAGCCCCCACCCTTCACCCTGAGATGTAAGGTCCGGTGACATGAGACGACACTGCGATCGAAGCAGAGCAGACACACGCCTGCATTTTCTCCCTGTCAGAGAAGATGGGAAGAGGCCAGGTCACCCACTGAGCTCAGGCCCCAGCAGCCTGTCACAGAGCCACAGAGCGGGCATAGTGACTGGGGGGCAGGGAGAGCCCAGGTACGGGGCTATTAGATAAAGTTGTTTTGAAGTACCGGAATGCCCCCGGGGCGTGTGAGGTTTTATTTCTCACCGTGGACTATCAGCAAAGAGATAAATTTAGACTCTGTGCTCAGCCAGCACAGCAGGATAACTGCACAAGCAGGCTGTTTTATGTTACACTTTTATTGTCTTGCCTTTCGTGTCCAACAACTAATCCTCTTTCTCATCACTCGCTGCTTGTTCCCAGTCTCTACCCCAGCCCCTCCTCACAGGACAGTCATTAAACGGCTCCAATCTCCAGTAAGTGCTGGAAAGAATGAATGGGGTCGGCTTTAAACACCCCGAAGTACACAGTCGGGAAGCGTCTGACAAGGAAGACCAGGTGACCTAACGATATGAGCCTGGTCTGGTTGAGTGAAGGAGGCTCAGTCCTGGGTCCTGGGGCTTGGTTTCATCTAAATGTCAGAGCTCCGAGGGGACAGCTGGGCAGGGGAGTGGCTGGTGGCCCGTCTGAGCAAAGGGACAGTGACCTGGTCCTCCTGTCTTTCGCCCCAGGGTAGTTCAGCTTAGCTCAGCTTGTGTCTCATGGCAATGAGAAATCACAGCTTCCTCCAATCCACGGGGAAAGCTGATGGTTCCTGAAGGGAGGGGTGTGGATGGAGGCTGAGTGGGGACAGTGTCATTGCCCCTCCAGCACATCCCCCAACTGCCTAAAAATGGAGAGCTGCACCCCACTAATCAAAGATCCTGGGGAGTCCCATTTGGCTCGTGTTTCCCACAGGCTGGATATAGCTAAAGCTTTATAAACCAAGCGACTTCTACCAACTTGCAATTAGGAATCCAGAACGTGAGGCCAGGGGTGGCCTGGGAAATATCACTGCATAGTCAAGGATGTAACATCCATGTCAAAAATGACTCAATGTAGGGGCTTGGGGTTGGCAGTTGCTTTAATTCATTGCTGTTGTTGTGTTGCTTTTGTTTATTTATTTATTTTTTGAGACAAATTTTCTTAACCCAGGCTGGCCTGGAACCCACGATGTAGCCCAGGTTGGCCCTGAACCCATGATCTTCCTGCCTCAGCCTCCTGAGTGCTAGAATTATAGGTGTGCAGCACCCCACCTGGCTTGTGGTTTCTTTTGGCTTATCATGAAGGCAAACTAAAGATGAATTCTATTCATATCTCACAAAGAATGACAGTGCTGTTATTAGATGTTTAATTTCCCCAAATATATTGAGCATTATATACATGGTGGAGAACAGTGAAGGCTAAGGTAGATTGCTTTTAAACCATTCATAAAAAGTCAATCTTCTAGCCACCATATGGATTTTTTCAGCCACTAGAGCAGAAGGGAGCAGGCAGCAAGAGACCTTTCCTGCCAAGCGTGGAGGAGACTTTCCATGGCTGTGATCACGGGCTTCTGGCAGCGCTGTGGTAGCTCTGCACTCTGTGAGCACAAAGCTCCGCCCATCACACAGGGAGCATCTCAAATCAAGCACCCAGGACAGGACGGGAGCAAGCACAGGCCTGGAGCCCCCTGTCCCCTCCCCAGGACACACAAATGTCCCTCAGTTATCCAGTCCAACACTGTGGAGGGGCTGCTCTGAAGGGATCTTTGCAGATCGTATGAAGGGTCAAAACCAGATTTCAAGACAGAGAGATTCTCCCATGCTGATGCCATACGAGTTATTTCTTAGTCCCTCAGAATGATTGCGCTCTTCCTGAAGGGAGAGACTGAGGCGAGGGCATTTCACTGTGAGGGACATTCTCTACGGAGGGCTTTGAAGAAGGAGGGGCCACACGGCAAGCAATGCAGATGTCCTCCGGGAGTTGGGGTCCTTGGCCCACAATGGTGAGGAACTGAATTCTGTCAGCACCTGCATGCGTTACAAGCAGATTCCTCCCCTGAGTCTCCAAGAAGGAATGAAGTCCAGCCAAAGCCATGATTTCCCCGTGCGATTCCCTGAGCAGAGACCCCAGCCTTGCTGGGCCCCAACTTCTGACTGCAGAACCATGGGAGCTAACACTAATAAATGGCTATTGGTTTAAGCCATAAAATTCCTGGTATCTTTTTCCACAGCAAAAGAAAACTAACAGAACCTGGCAATCCACTCCCAAGGCAATCCCGAAACAGTCATTGAAAACCCTATGAGGGTCACGATGAGTTGGATACTGACTCGACGGCACCTAACAACATCAACAATGAACATGAAAGTGAAGCTAAAGAACTTCAAGGTCCTCAAACATCAAAGAGTGATCCAATATACTATACTCACATAGAATATTATCAGGAGTAGTGAGGTCAGTTGGTTAAGATAGTAGAATGGTAAGTCAATAGTAATGTAGACCGTGACTTGATGTGGGTGTGGGCATTTTGGTTCTCAACATGCAGCCCACCAAGATTTCTAGATGAATCAGAAGGAAGCAGAGCGTGTTGAGGTGGACATCTAGGAGGCCCCTCCCACCTCATAGAAATCCCTGAAGCCTTCCTGAGAAACAAAGTCAGAGCAATGATGAGGTGGGAGGAAGCAGAATGGGTGATCTATAGCAGTGGTCCTCAACCTTATTTGGTACCAGACACCAGTTTTGTTGAAGATAATTTTTCCACAGACAGGCATGAGATGGTTTGGGGATGATTCAAATACATTACAGTATCTATAACTACAGATGAAGCTTCACTCGCTCACTCCACTGCTGCTCATCTCCTGCTGTGTGGCCTGGATCCCAACAGTGGACTGGAGACTCGTGATCTACAGGGAAGGCAGCTGTCTGAGTAAGAGGCGTCTCCACCGGACTCCCATCCCAGATTCTGAATGACTTCCAAGGGTGATTTTACAGGAAAAAAAAAAAAAATGTAGAGATAGAGCCGGTCCAAGGATGATTTTACAGGAAAAAAAAAAATGTAGAAACAGAGCTGGGCGTGGTGGCGCATGCCTGTAAACCCAGTGGCTTGGGAGGTAGAGGCAGGAGGATCGCAAGTTCGAGACCAGAGGCAGTCTGAGTAACTTAGCGAGACCCTGTCTCAAAAAGTAAAAAATGGGCTGTGGGTGGGTGCAACTCAGTGGTCCAGCACTTGCAGAGCATGCATGTATGAGGTCCTGGGTCCAACCTCCAGCACCCTCCCCCCCAAAAAAAAGGTAGAAACAGAGATGAAGAATTCCTCAGGGATAGAAACATGGGCTACAGCACTGCTCAGGAGACTCAGCTCATTCCATGTGCCAACGAGCCACGTGGAAATACATCTCTGGCCCAGGGAGCCAGCGCATCTGCTGAGGAACGCAGTGATGCGTTCTGGATGTGGGCAAAGTATGACCTTCAAACAAAACAAACTAAACTTTGGAAAAGTAAGGAGAACACCTTCTATCCGTGTCAAATTGCTTCCAATAGGAGTTCAGCCTGTGGCAAAGGAGTGACGAGAAAGGAAAAACCACTATGTTTGCGAATGTGATGTCCCCATATCTCAACCTCTGTCACTCCCTGTGCACCTCTTTGTCATCTGTGTCCAGGCGCATTGTGTCTGCACTCTAGCACAACGAGAGGACTTGCCCCATTTCACAGATGTGTGGATAAAGACCGTTCCCAGATGCTAAGGATCTGGTCAAGGTCACACTGTGAGTGGCTCTGTCCTAAGATGCTAAGTCTTCGCCCAACCCCACACTGCCCCCTAGTGTTTCCAGACGGCAGGCCTCTTGGATGCTGTTTTGCTTCCTGACGCACTGTGCTGTGCTGAACGTATTCATGCTGACGGAAGTTATCCATGTGGGCTATGTGTTTTTATTTCTGCCCCACAGAAAAAGAGAAGCAAGCTATCTCCAGAAAGCTCTGTTCCTTGGAAGTCCAGATTGTTTTACAAAGCCCTTCCGTTTCCCAACTTCCCACAAAATGTGGGGTCCCTGCCCCTGGAGCTACTTCTCTGGGGTTATAGACTCTCAAAACCCACACTTTGCAAAATCTTCCCTCCCAGCTTCCTGGACAACCTTCCCCCTAGCCATAGGCAAATTCTCATATATCCTCGTTGTTGTTGTTAGGTACTGTGGAGTTGGTATCCAACTCATGGCAACCTTACAGACCACAGGTGAAACACTCTTATCAGCACTTCTCTGCTGTTCATCGGGTTTTCAATGGTGGTTTGATTTTTGGGAGTGGGTTGCTGGGTCCTTCTCCCAAGCCTATGGCACCTGGTGTTCCTAGGCGGTCTCCCATCCAAGTACTAACCAGGCCCAACCCTGCTTAGCTTCTGAGATCTGATGGGATCGGATGCCTCAGGGCTACGGCTGCAGGCATATCCTCATTTAGCCAAAGTTTTATGCCAAGGGCTTTTGCCAGAACTGTTTGCTCCCCCTGGGGCAGCCTGACCTTAACAGTACAAAATCCACTCTCCTTGTCTGACTTGGGAAGCCAAGGTCACTTTCTCAGCATTCCTGGAGATCCAGTGGAAAGCCTGCCCAGCTGTGCCTCTCTGTCCCTACACCCGTGCTCAAGGTGGGTATTGCCTCTTTCACTGGAGTTACATAGCCAGGATGGGAACACCCAGAAATTAAAGCGCACCTCCTGTGCCTCCACACTCCTCGAGTGAGGCCCGGCCAGGAGCAGATGTGTAGGCCACATCTTTTCGCCTTTTTGCCCAGACTATTGGCTAAGCAAGACCTTCTCACCCATTCCTGCCTGGACCACTGATGAGGCTTTCCTGCTCTCCCTGAGACCTTTGGTGAGGAAAGCACTCTCTCCCACTGTGACTATCAACAAGGAAAGAACCCCTCTCCGTCTGATCACCAAGGAAGCAAGAACTGTCTCCTCATCATGACCATCGAGACCACCAACACGGGTGTTTGCCCCTGGAAGGCAAAAGCACCTGAGGCTTTTCCTTTCTCCCATCTCCTCCTGGGTCCCGAGGGCCGCAGGAGTCCATGCCCCTTGCCTGAGGGTCCTGAGTGAATTGTGTTTAGTATCTGTGTGCGCGGCTGTGCTGCCCAGCGAACCTCCAGGCCAAACCAGGAGGCATGTGCCCCACATAGAGTTGGTATATCCTCATATGTTCAAAGAGCAAAACCCGGGTAGGAATGGGTGGGTCCCAGCATGAACCCTCACTCTTCTGGGGCATGTTTAGATGAGGAGGTCACGTATTTTACTCTCACAGCATATGGGAGTGTCATCAAACCTCGTGGGAAATTGGAATTTCCTCTCGACAATACGCAGAGAAGACTTTCAGATAAGGCAATTGAAAACATAAATTCTGGCAGGCACAGAGATTTTTCTTTTCTCCTTGACTAAATTAGGACCACTTGGTTCAAGGACAAAATAGGTCGCGTCTGTCACGTTTGAAATTTATGGGATTCCTTGGCGCACGCCTATAATCCCAGCAGCTTGGGAGGCGGAGGCAGGAGGATCACAAGTTCGAGACCAGAGGCAGTCTGTGTAACTTAGTGAGACCCTGTCTCAAAAAGTAAAAAAAATGGGCTTGGGGCGCAGCTCAGTGGTTCAGCACTTGCAGAGCATGCAGGTGTGAGGCCCTGGGTTCAACCCCCAGTACCGCCAAAAAAAAAAAAAAAAAGAAAGAAAGAAAGAAAGAAATTTATGGGATTCCTTTTGCATTTGTAAGTTTTAGGTCCATGACTTAAATATACTTCATGCAGAAAAGTACACTGTCCTCTTTGTGTTGCTATTTATCCATGGAAGACAAGGTGCTTTGTAAACACCCGTTGCACTTTGCAGGATTCTTGTTCCATGAGTCAATATACTTACCCCGTTTGGGAGGCAGAAAATCTGAAACAAAAGTAAAAAACTCTTTTTGCATACAATCTCTGTGTAACCAAGGCGATACTCTAACGTGAAGCATTTCATACCCACTCCAGGGTGCGCGGGAGCTGTATTTCCACATCTGGTATCCCTAGGTGTTCCTTTTAATCAAATGGCTATGGCTCAAACCCTGCTGCACCAGTTGATCTGTGCTGTGCATTGTGGAAGATACAGCGATAATATGTGGGTCTCAGGATTTATGACCTGCGCGTGAAAGAGCATGGAGCAGCTTAGCAGACAGCCCGTGATGAGACAGGGCGGAGTGAGATTAAGTGCATAAGTCAGTTGTATTCTAACTCCTGTAGGAGTTAACAGGGCAGAGCAATTACTCTGAGCTGGATAAACTGGGAATAAATCATGGGAAAGGTTGGCCTTGGGCAGGCAGCTGGGAGTCACAGCATTTGGGTCGATGAAATCAGACAGTCCGCACTCTCCATTAGGAAGATGTGCAGAATAAGGGCACAAGCCAAGAACCATGGCATGACTCAGGGTGGAGGGCTGATTGAATGTACCAGATGGAAATAAAGCTTCAAAGGCATAAGGGAAACTAGGGGTGCAGATGTGAACCCATTTCGTGGCATTGGGGCTTGGTCTGGTAGATGACCTTGGGGACAGAGATTTTAAGGCAAGGGAGAATTATTTATTTATGTTTAAACTGTTGTAGGGCTGGGATTTAGCTCAGTTGGTAGAGTGCTGCGGTGCAGTCTCTGAGGTCCCGAGTTCGATTCCCAGCACTGCAAAAATGGGAGAAGGGCCTGGCAATCCACTCCCAAGGCAATCCCGAAGCACTTAGCCATTGAAAGCCCGGTGAGGGTCGCTATGAGTTGGATACCAACTGGACGGCACCTAACAACAACAACAACAACAAACTGCTGTAGGGAGTGGACATGTCCCTGCTGTTAAAGATGGGTGGAAGGAAGTGAGGAAGAGGGACCCCGAGGAGTGAGCAGATCAGGCTGGGGTAAGGTGCAGCCACGGGGGCTGCAGGAGCCAGCAGCGTGGAAGGGTGAGCGGGAAGAGAAGGACATAGCGAGCTCAGAGGGTGGGCAGGGAGGATGAGCTAGCAGGGGCTTGGAGGAGATCAAGTTCAGGTGTAGCGAGTGTCGCCTCCCCAGGAACCAGAATCATTAGCTCTTCAAAGAAAGTCAGCTGGAAGGCAGAGAATCAGCAGCTTCCATAAAGTCAGCTGGGCCAGTGGAGAGGTCTGCACACTGGGCAGTAGGTGGACCCCAGGCGGGTCCTTCTGAGGGCTGCACTGCCTTGCCACACCAGAAGGGGGCCATCCTGAGGCCCCCACTGGATCTGGTGACCTCAGGAAAGCAAGGCCTCAGCAGCATTCCAGACACCAGGGAATTGCCTCTGCCAGTGCGTGTGGGAGGTCCTCACCAATGAACATGGCTGCTGGCAGCCACGCCTGGGTCCACTGGGCAGCTTCTCAGGGGCCAGCACTTCCTGCCGTCTGTCTGACAATGCTCCTCAAAGGCTCTGCTCAGAAGCTCACTGCGATGACAGTGGGGATGGAGGAATGCCGTTCAGATGTGAGCCTCTTGGAAGAGGTGTCGCTCCACCGAGAAGGCTGCAGGAACCCACCGGACCACTCAGTGTGCACACGAACCATTCCATGTAGAATCCACCACCCTACGGCATGACATAAGCCTTATTTATGGCTCTCCGTGGACTGGTTCTTTGTAGGTAACTCCACCCTCTCCCCCAAAGGGGAATGACCTGGAGTCAGCACCTCCATCACTGGATCACGTTCTTGTTGCTCATGGTCAAATCTTCTACAGCCTAAAGACCACGTTAAGATGCTAACCACAGCTGGGCGTGGTGGCACCTGTCATCCCAGCAGTTGGGGGGGTGGAGGCAGGAGGATCGCAAGTTTGAGACCAGAGGCAGTCTGCGTAACTTAGAGAGACTCTGTCTCAAAAAAGTAAAAAACTGGGCTGGGGGTGCAGCTCAGTGGTCCAGCACTTGCAAAGCATGCAAGCCCGAGGCCCTGGGTTCAACCCCCGGTACCACACACACACACACACACACACACACACACACACACACACACACACAAAGATAATCACAGCCACATACCCTCCACAAACTACAAAGAGAAAAGGAAAAACAAATTTGGCTTATGTAGCTGGGCATGGGGGCGCACACCTATAATCCCAGCACGTGGTGGTGGTAGGGGGCTGGCAGGAGGATTTCTATGAATTTAACACCAGCCTGGGCTATATTAGGAGACCCAGGCCAGCCTTAGCTACAGAGTGAGAGTCTGTCTCAAAAACCCCAAAACAACAATGATGAAATTTTGCTTATGTGACTTCACAGAATAAGAAAGAAACCAAAGCCGGGTACAGTGGCACACACCTGTAGCCCCAGCTACTTAGGAGGCTGAGGCAGGAGGATCACAGATTCAAGAACAGAAGCAACCTTCACAACTTAGCAAGACCCCATCTCAATAAAATAAAATGAAATGAAATAATAAAATTAAGTAAAATAATAAAATAAAATAAAATGGTGGGCTGTGGATGGTAAACCTCACCTAGCATGTGTGAGGCCCTGGATTCAACTTCCAGTACTTCAAAAATAAAAAATAAAAAAAGAAACCAGAGTTAGTTACTATAGTTTTCATTTCTATAACTTATCACAAAGTTATAGCTATTATTTATTTGTTTTTGTTGTTGTTAGGTGCTGTCGAGTCGGTATCTGACTCATAGCGACCCTCATAGGGTTTTTCAATGGCTGACTGTTTCAGGATTGATTTGGGAGTGGATTGCCAGGTCCTTCTCCCATTTTTGCGGTGCTGAGAATTGAACTCGGGACCTCAGAGACTGCAGCGCAGCACTCTACACACTGAGCCAAATCCCAGCTCCATTATTTATTTAGATAATAGTAATTATTATTATTTGCAATGTGTTTCCTTTTTCCACTCAGAACTAACATTTCAGCTACTTGCCTTGTAACTCAAATCTTCATTCTTGATAGACATGAACCATGTTGAGTACAAAGGAACTTTAAACATGGCATCCACAGAATTGCGGGACAGAGGGCTGGGGAAGTCGCTGTGGGCTGAGCCTCTGGAAGGACACGAGGCCAGGCCAGACCAGAACAGAAAATAGGCTATCATCTCTGCCTGTTGGGAAGGCCGGAGGCAGGGGGATGACACCCACCTGGAGGCCTTAGGGACCTCCTTTCCTGGATAGACAAAGAGGCTCTAGCCTCCTCTACTGCCAACGGCTCGTGACACCCAAAACCTGGCAAGACTGGGGGAGCCTCCTATATATATTTCCTTCTCCTTAAAGAGTCCTCATTTCTGTGCTGCGAACCTTTGAACCTCTTTCTTTTAGTGTGTGTGTGTGTGTGTGTGCGTGTGTATAGTATATATACATATATATACATATATACATATACATACATACATATATATATATGTGTATATATATATGTATGTATACACACACACACACACACACAGAAAGTGCCAAAAATGTATCCACATCTTGGGACAAGAACTCTCATTTTGCTGTTTTAAGAATGCATCATATCCTTGGTGGTGCTGGCATTCATTTGACTAACGCTATCTTCTGAGCAAATGTCATAATACACATCACTTTTGGAATTCAATTCAACTTCAGAAAGTAATACATAGATAATATCTCTTGATGTATGTAGACATTTTTGGCACCCTCGTTATGTAGTAAATGATTGTAAGCCATTGTCATTCTACTGTGCTATAGAACATGAGAAATTCTATAGTATAGGAATACTATACGAAGGGCACATGGAGGAAGATTAAAGGATGCTATTGCTGATCATGTCCATCTTCCACATTAAGCAATGTTTAAATAACAGGGACAATATCTACTTTAATACAGTTTCCTCGGAGGCAATTTGAACTTATTTACCATAGTCATCATTTTTCCTTCAAAAGCAGGTAAATGCTTGCAAATTCAGTACCATTGGAAAAACTGGCTGTTCTCTGATATTTTTTGTGTAACTTGAGTTAATTGCTCTTCCTTAAGTTTTGGTGTCCTGGTTGTAACTACTTAATTGGAGCCACTAATCTTCAGCTAGGGTCTGGGATTTAGCTCAGTTGGTAGAGCGCTACACTGCAGTCTCTGAGGTCCCAAGTTCAATTCCCAGCACCGCAAAAATAGGAGAAGGGCCTGGCAATCCACTCCCAAGGCAATCTGGAAACAGTCAGCCATTGAAAACCCTATGAGGGTTACTATGAATTGGATACCGACTCGACGGCACCTAACAACAACAACAACAACAATCTTCAGCTAGATAATTAACTACATGAATGCTCTCTTGGCTCCATACTTCTCTTTCTAGCCACCAGGAAAACTGAAGAAACAACTACAACAATATAGATCATAGTTGTCCACCTGGGACATTTTGGATTATACCCCATCCCAGCCCTGGGTACGTTCAGCAAGGTCTGCAAACTATTTGATTATCATAGTGGGGGGTGAGTACTTCTGTTATCTAGCAGGTAGAGGGCGGAGATGCTGCTAAATGTCCTACACAGGGTCGACTCCCCACCCCCATCATAAAGCATCATCCTTCCCAAACAGTAGTCATGCTGAGGTTGTGAGCCCTTGACACACAGTGAGTTTTTTTTTTTATTGGAAATTTTTAATGTACACCTTAATATGATTCATTCTGACATGCTTTTCATTGTGACATTTCCATATACGCATTTTGCTGTACATTATTCATATAGGTTCCCCCTTACCCTTTTGTGCACTTCCTTCCCCCATCCCACCCCCTCCATCAAAGACTTCTCTACAATTTACTTGTCTTTTTATGGTAATATTTTTCTATATATCCTTGGGTTCCAGTTCTGTTTAGGATAGAAACTTTTCCTGCAGTGAACTTTCTGTTTACCTTGTCAGAACTATTACATGCATTTTGTAGACCATCTATGTTGTTGTTGTTACGTGCCGTCGTGTCGGTATCCAACTCATAGTGACCCTTACAGGGTTTTCCATGGCTGATTATTGCGGGATTGCCTGGGGAGTGGGTTGCCACGTCCTTCTCCCGTTTTTTCTGGTGCTGGGAATCGAACTCGGGACCTCAGAGACTGCAGCGCAGCACTCTACCAACTGAGCTAAATCCCAGCCCAGACCATCTATAATAATAACCACTCTTAGCTTTTTTTTTCTTTTATTATGATCTGACCTTTGTATAGGATATTTTCCTTCTTATAATTTTAATTCAGCTCCCACCTATGAGTGAGAACATGTGATATTTCTCTTTCTGAGCTTGTGTTCGTTCACTTAAAATAATTTTCTCCAATTCCATCCATTTTGCTGCAAATGGCATTATTTCATTTTTTTTTATTGCTGAGTAGTAATCCATTGTGCATATGTACCATGTTTTTTAACAATTCTTCTGTTGAAGGGCACTTTGGTTGATTCCATATCCTAGCTATACACAGTGAGAAGTTGTACTGCAAACCCCAAAACCAGGAGCATCTTGGAGACCCGCTTTCAGACACCCCACTACTTTCAGGCCCCGCTGGTGACCCCAGTGGAAAACAGGCCTGTGGCCAGGCTCACAAATCCAGGAAACTACTGCCTCAGACCAGACCACAGACACTAAGGGGCTGTGTTGTGCCAAACTTTGAACAGGACCCACTAGTCCTTGTATTCAGTAACCACAAAATGGTGACAGTGAAATCCTCTTTCATACCAATGTCAGTTTAGAGACATTTTGGTTAAGTCAGCACAGACACTCTCTTTAGATGATGAAATGCAGGGATCCAAATGCCCTCCCATCTTTGGATCAGAGCCCTCGGGATTAGCTCATGCGATCCCTTGGAATATTCCTGGAAGCATCCTGTAGTTATCTTTGGGCTCTGCAGAATTTTAAAACCATGATCCTGTGTGAGAGGAGTAATGTATGACATGGCCCTGTTGTTAGACTCATGAAGGAGGCACACAAGCAGATGGACAGAGAGGAGAGATGCAGAGCCCAGATTAAGTTTCTTCAAGGAAAGAAATCAGCCAGGCATGCCTTTTGGCTGACCAAAGAGTGGTGGTTTCTTACCACAGGGAGGAGGAATTGGACATGAGGGGAACATGCGTCCCTTTGGGCATGTTTGGAAGTGATGGTGAGCGGTCCTACGACCCAGGCTTGGAAGGTGATCACACTGTGCAGGTGAACGGGGAGGGAGAAGGTCTGGTCAGAAAGTGGCTGGCAGGGCGACTTCCTGGGTCAGCTCAGTGCCGTCCACAATCCTGAGGCCCCTGCACTTGGTCTGAGGCTTTGCAGTCGGCATGCACAAGTTCTTCATGATTTCTGAATGGGGATTTTCATGTTGCCCTGGGCTTCATCCACTGCAGAGCTGGACCTGGGGATGGAGGGAGCTAGAAGTGAGCTGGGTCTTTGTTGTTGTTGTTAGGTGCCGTCGAGTTGAGTCCGGCTCATAGCGACCCTCACAAGGTTTTCAATGGCTGACTGTTTTGGGATTGCCTTGGGAGTGGGTTGCCATGTCCTTCTCCCATTTTGCAGTGCTGAGAATCGAACTTGGGGCCTCAGAGACGGCAGAGCGGCGCTCTACCAACTGAGCTAAATCCCAGCCGAGCTGGGTCTGTAGCACAGGTATTTAAGATGTGAGAGGCCAGCTTAGGGAGGAGGGTCTCAGATGGCAAAAGGGCTACGGGGGAAGAAGCTGGGGAGGTGGGACCCAGAGCCACGGTCTTCATCCTGGAGAATGCACGGTGTGAGGGGTATTTGTGTCCTAGCTCCCTCTCAGTCAGGCTCCTATATACACAGCAGGGCCATGCACACATTTTCATTCAATACACATTTGCTGCCATGCTGGGAGGGTAAACCAAAAGAAGTGGATGCAACTGGTCGCAGAGAAGACAGCTGAGTTGATAAGCAGAGCCACACTAATGTACAACCACGGCATGGTGGGCAAGTTCCACAGAACCACTGCAAAGACCTGCTCCCACGTGTGTGGGGGGACAGGCAGTTGGGAACAGGGAGGGTGGAGGTGAGAGAACGTCTGGGGAAGCTTCAGAGAGGAGGTGACGTCTCGACCAACCCTGGAAGAAGACAGGATTCTCCAAACAGACAGGAGAGAAGCCAGGACACTCACAGAGTGGGAAATGGAAAGCCTCGCATGTCCCTGAGTCTGTCACCTGTGGGATATGTCAGAAAGGGGGCTGGGTGCAGTGGCGCATGCCTGCCATCACAGTGGCTGGGGAGGCGGAGGCGGGAGGATCGCAAGTTCGAGACCAGAGGCAGTCTGTGTAACCTAGTGAGACCCTGTCTCAAAAAGTAAAAAATGGGCTGGGGGTGCAGCTCAGTGGTCCAGCACTTGCAGAGCATGCAGGTGTGAGGCCCTGGGTTCAACTTCCAGTACCTTAAAAAAAGGGGGGGGGATTTCTTGCCTTGCCATTAAGTACTTTTGCAAGCTTACTGTGTGTGAAGCACTGTGCTAGTTCCTGAGAGGCAGCAAAGAATCACGAAGCAAGGTGTGACACGTGATGGCACCTGCCTGTCCCCGAGAGGAGGTCTGCCTGGCTCTTCCTGTGATCCACAAGATGAGCTGGTTAATTGCTCTGCCTCCCGGTTACTCACTGTAAACTGACACGGACTTCTTAGTGATGCTGAAAGAAGGGAATTCATCTGTTCACTCAACAGATCCTTACGGAGCCTTCTTTGTGCCAGGTGATGCCGTGGGCTCCCAGCTGCAGTAGAAAACTAGATAGGCGAGTGCCTCCTCTCCCATGCTCTCATACTGGACAGGAAAGACAGAAATGCAGGGCCCACGAAACTAATGGTGCTGCAGATCTTCTACATTTGTTTCATGTAATCTGAGCCAGAGAGCATGAGAGATGCCTGTAGGGTGCAGGCCTGCAGGGTCTGAGCTGGTAACATTGGGGCTGCGACCTGAATGAGGACAGCCAGCCACAGACGATTCCGAGGATGCTAGGGAGTGGGGTTGACTCAGCTGGCAGAGTGCTTGCTCTGCACAGTCTGAGGCCCTGGGTTTGATCCACAGCACTGCAAAAATGGGAGGATCACCTAGCAGGCCACTGCTGAAACAATCAGCCATTGACAACCCTATGAATAGCAGAGACATGCTGAAATAGTGCTGGGCATGGCACAGTGCTGGGCAGTGTTTCATTCTCTTTTACACACAGGGTCCCTATGAGGTGGACCTGACTTGATGGGACCTAACAATAACAACAACAACGACAACAGGGAAGGTGTGTGGAAAGTCTGGCTTGGACCAGATCTGCCAGAAGGAAGTCTGAATTTTGTTTCTGATGCAAAGGGAGATGTTGGATTAGAGCTTGCAACTGTCCTATCTCTGTCTCTAAGGTGGTGCCCATGGCTGGGCTGTGAAGGGCAGGGGCCAAGCAGGAGGCACAGGCAGGGAGTGCCCTGCAGGGAGATGCTCACTGAAGTGACTCAGCAGTGACCTGGGAGGGAGGTCCAGGTCCTGGGGTGGCACTGGTGGAGTTGGCTGTGGAGGGATAGGTTGTGGGGAGAGCACAACGGGACCCAAAGATGCTTCAATATGGGGAGGAGCGAGGGATGCGAGGAGAAGGGTGAAGAGCAATAGGGAGAGCAAACAAGAGAAGACCGGCCCACACCACCAAGGAGAGCTCCCGGCTCCCAAAGGACCTGGACCTGGGTGGACCTCGCAGAGCTGGCCAGACTTAGCACCTAGAACGCAAGGGCGTGCCAGCCCCGTCACTTAGAGCTGCCACCTGGATGGGTACTGTGGGAAGGAGACCTGGATACAGGACTAGTGCCACCTGAAAGGCATGTCACGAGAGGTGGATGGGCAAGCCAGGCACTGAGACTCGGGAAAGGCGGTGCCTGTGGGGCACGCACCTCCCAGTCCAGCCTGGATGTTCAGATGGGTAGCACTGCGCACACAGATATTAAACACAATTCACTCAGGACCCTCGGGTGAGGAGTGCGGACTCCTGCGGCCCTCGGGACGCTGGCGGAGATGGGAGAAAGGTGGAGATGGGAGAAAGGAAAAGCCTCAGGCGCTTTTGCCTTCCAGGGGCAAACACCGGTGTTGGTGGTCTCGGTGGTCACGAGGAGACAGTTCTTGCTTTGTTGATGATCAGATGGAGAGTGAGTTCTTTCCTTGTTGATGGTCACTGCGGGGAGAACGTTCTTTCCTCACCAAAGGTCCAGGCAAGAGAGCAGGGAGAACTGTTTCCTCATCGATGGTCCAGGCAAGAATGGAGTCTTTCCTTGTTGCTGGTCGAAGGTCCAGGCAAAAAAGGATCAAGGTGCCGCAGTGCAGCTCCTTATATAGCTCGCCCATGGAATGGGCTGAGCCAATCAGCTTTGAATCCAATTGTCCAATCAGGTTCAGGGGATTTGTGAAGGGTTTTGTACAATCGTCCCACCAAGTTACTTTCATTTTGCCTAGATTTAGCCGTTTTCCCAGTTTTGGGGTTTTTGTCAATTTCCTCCCAATTTCTCCCTACAGGGGCTGGCAGAGGATGATCAGAAAGCCACTGCACCCATCCGCCTACTGTGCAGCAACCATACTCCATGATGGTCCCCTGGCTCTCTCCTCACTGGAATCTCAGGCATGGACCTTGGCTGTGACCATTCCTCCGACTCAACACCAAGTCCCATTCCTATGCTGGTCACAGCTCCCCTATCTTCAGATTGAAGCTTCTCCTGGTTGGAGCTTGGTCTCTGTAGATGCTTGTGTATGGAGGGGTTAGGGTGGGCACAAGGCAGGTGCATTTGCCTTCACTCCACCCAGGGCCCCACATTCTCCAGCTGGTTGGGATCCCTCCAGTGCTGGACTAGGAGGAGAGGGAGGAGGAGAACAGGGCCTGTCATTCGCGGTTCTTTCAGCAGTGACACAGATTGCAGAAGTGCTCCAACTATAGCCCAAGGACAAAGAAACTGGGGAGACCAGCCTCTCCCACAGCCCTACCGGGTCCTACAGGAGGGTCCGGCATCCCCAACACATGGCTCTCCCTGTCATCACCGCTCTCAGGGTTCTGCCAGGAGCCCAGATCACGCCATCTTTTAGAGAGAAGAGATTTAAAATAAAAATCAAGGTATTACGGATGGAGCTGCTGCAAGAATCAGCGACCTCGCCTTGGGCTGGACAGCAAAGGAAAGAGGACAGGAGGAGAGCTCAGCGTCTTGCAGGCAGCGCCCCAGAGCTTGGGCTTAGACAGCTGCGGGGCCCTGTTGCCAGGGACTCTGCATTTAAGCAGGGCTCCTGCAGCTGGAACTGACGTGGCCTGTCTCAAAGGAGACGTGCGGACCTGCATCTGCCAGGGGCACAGAACCCGCAGGGGGTTGCATATCCTGTTGTACAGGTGAACCACTACTGCCTGGGTGAAAAGTAAGGCTGCCGGGATATTGCCCAGGCCCGTGTGCCTGCCTGTCTTCCGGTTGCCATGTTGTGATCCAATGGAGTAGCGACACTGGACTCCTGCAGACAATGACGCTGTGCAGTGTCTCGGCATCACGAGGCAGAGCATAAGAAGGCAGGTTCACCTCTCGTCCAGTTAGCAAGCAGTGACTAAGGGCAAAGGAGCACTCATGGGCCAGGCACCTCCTGCCCATGGTCAACTGGTAAAACTGAATGTCAGCCAAGAGGCTAGGAGCATCCTGCATGTCTGGGAGAACGCAGACGGGGTGGGGTGACAGCTGGCATCATTGGCTAGCTGCTGCCTTGTGGATGCAGGAGGTCACAGCTGCCACCATCCTGCTGTGGTTCCCAGGGTGATGAATACAGGGAGCAAGTGATTTCCGGTTTCCTGCTTCCACCCAGCCTTAGCCCTGGGTGTCGGGCAGGGCAGCTGCTGACCTCCTCCCCTTCCTCTCGGCTACCATCTTGGGTCCGCAGAAAGCTCCCCCTGAGAGGCCCACCATTGCCAGCTGACACACAGTCCCGTCTGCTACCCCAGGGCCGGCAAAAGAATGGGGCTCATTGTCTGCAGAGCCCCACTGCCTGGAGCCTCAGGTACCTCACGTCAAGCACCCACAGGTCTCCCACCGTTGCTCGGGAAGCAGTCTAGGGTGACTGTCCAGCTCTGAACGAGTCACTCCCTAGCCCTCGCTGGCCCCTGGTGAAAGGAAACAATTTCCTCCTTCTCCTACCTCTTCTCAGGCACCACGAGGTGTCCCCAGCCTCCTCTGCCTCAGCCCGTCAGCTCTTCCTTCTCCATCCTGGAGGCTACAGGTAGCGTCTCACGCAACAAGCTGTTACAGCTGCGAGGTGTGGGCAACCCCTGGCGAGGCGGAGTCCACCCGTTCTCCTTTGCAGAGCGCTGCTGCCGCGCCAGAATCCTTTTGGTTTTTGCTCTAACAACGGTGTCGGTGTTGCGTTATATTTCAAACTGTGATTGCCTCAAAACCAAAGCGCTTTCCCTGGGCCTTCTGGGTAAAACTGATGTTCCAAGAAGTAACACTGGGTTTACCTCTGGCTTCTTGGCACGATGAGCGAAAGAGCCAAGGCTGTGAGCAAACAACCCAGGACATTCCCGTCCTAATGGACACATGGAGGAAAGCTGGAGCAAAGGAACTTAGGACCAAGTAGGGTAAACCATGCATAGGCACAGGGCAAGGTGGCTCCCTTAAAATGCCCTCCACTGGCAATGTCCCAGAGGCCACTTGTCCACTAAGAAGGATCAGATGTGTTCTGAAGGTAGTTGGAAAGTTCACTTATGGCTGTACACATGCAGGGAAAGACAGACACCTGGTGGCCACATAGTAGCATTACATTATCCCACAGGAAATTCATGCAATCTAATCAGATATTCCACCTGCAACCACACCACTGTGGTGTCCTATCCTATCAGATCTCGGAAGCTAAGCAGGGCCAGGCCTGGTTAGTACTTGGATGGGAGACCACCTGGGAACATCAGGTGCTGTAGGCTTTGGGGAAGGACCTGGCAACCCACTCCCCAAAATCAATCTGATATTGAAAACCTTGCCTGCAGCTGCAGCCCTGTGGCATCCAATCCCTTCAGATCTTGGAAGCTAAGCAGGGTCGGGCCTGGTTAGTACCTGGATGGGAGACCGCGGGGAACACCAGAAGCTGTAGGCTTGGGAGAAGGACCTGGCAACCCCCTCCCAAAAATCAAAACTGCCATTGAGAACTCTATGAACAGCAGAGAAGCACTGACAATAGTGTTTCCCCTGTTGTACAGAGGGTCGCTATGAGTCGGATACCGACTCGACGGCACCTAACAACAACAACAACATTGAAAACCTTGTGAACAGCAGAGAAGCACTGACAATACTGTTTCTCCTGTTGTACATAGGGTTGTTATGAGTTAGACACCTACTTGACAGCACTTAACAACAACAATAATCAGATATTAGCCAAAAGCAGAGAATACCGGAAAGATGTCTACTTATGCTTTATTGACAATGTAAAGGCATTTGACTGTGTGGATCATAACAAATTATGGATAACACTGTGAAAAATGGGAATACCAGAGTACTTAATTGTACTTACAAGGAATCTGTACATGGACCAGGAGGCAGTCAAGTGAACATAACAAGGAAACACTGCTTGGTTTAAAGTCGATAAAGGTGTGCGTCAGGGCTGTATGCATTCAATGCTCCTCTTCAATCTCTATGCCCAGCAAATGATCCGAGAAGCTAGACTTTATGAAGAATGCAGCATCAGGACTGGAGGAAGACTCATTAACAACCTGCGTTATGAAGATGACATAACTGTGCTTGCTGAAAGTGAAGAGGATTTGAAACATTTACTGATGATCAAATAACAGCCTTCGGTATGGATTGAGCCTCAACAAAACAAAAATACTTACAGTTAGGTCAGTATGCAACTTCTTGATAAATGAAGAAAAGATTGAGGTTGTCCAAGACTTTGGTTTCCTTGTTCTACAATCAACACCCACAGAAGCAGCAGTCATGAAATCAAAAGACACGTTGGGAAAAGTTGTTGGAAAAGACCTCTTTACACAGTATTTTTCAGTCACATCATATGGTTGTGAAAGTTGGACATTGAATAAGGGAGATAGGCAAAGGATTGATGCTTTTGAATTATGATGCTGGAGATGAATACTGAATATACCATGGACTGTCAAAAGAACCAACAGATCTGTCCTAGAAGTGCAACCAGAGTGCTCCTTATAAGCAAGAACTGCTAGATTGTACCTTATGTATTTTGGGAGAGTGGCAGGTCAACAACAACAAAAAGGTAAAACGTTTGACTAGATGGATTGACAGTGTTTGCAACAATGAGCTTAAACATAAGCTCATGTGCCTGGCATAGAATCCGGGAGTGTTTCATTCTGTTGTACATAGCATCACTATGAGTTGGATCCAACTTGAGAACACCTAACAATAATCAGATAACGGGCTGCAGCTGTACCACCCTGGCATCTGATCCTGTTAGATCTCAATCTCGGAGGCTAAGCAGGGTTGGGCCTCATTAGTACTTGGATGGGAGACTGCTTGGGAACAACAGGTGCTAGAGGCTTGGGAGATGGACCCAGCAACCCACTCCCCCCAAAAATACTCAGCCATTGAAAACCCTATGAATACCAGAGAAGCACTGACAAAGTACCAGGCTTGGCACAGTGTAGGGGAGCGTTTCATCTGTTGGTACATAGGGTCACTGTGAATAAGATCCGGCTGGACTGCAACTATCAGCAACAATCAGATAATGACTGAAGAGTTGCAAAGTACTCCATAAGACATGTCTCAGGTCTTTAAGAAGAAATAAAAATACATAGTGTACCTTTATTATGGGGAAATGCATCAAATGAAAGAATAGCTCTTTTCATTGTTGTTGTTAGGTGCCGTCGAGTCGAGTCCGACTCATAGCGACCCTCATAGGGTTTTCAATGGCTGACTGTTTCGGGATTGCCTTGGGAGTGGATTGCCAGGCCCTTCTCCCATTTTGCGGTGCTGGGAATCGAACTCGGGACCTCAGAGACTACAGAGCAGCGCTCTACCAACTGAGCTAAATCCCAGCCCCCAGCTCTTGTCATAGAAGTTTTTCAAAGAAGATTTCCTTGGTTTCAAGACCAAATCTAGTAGCCATCTCAGTGGAAGTTTATACATAAGCTTATAACCAGTCAGCTACTAATTATGTTAAATGTTAAAGATTTAGTCTCTAGAAGTTACAAGTGTCTGGTTACAAGGCAACAAGAAGTTACAAGGTAGTCAGGGTGTAGGACAAGAATGAAGATTTTTTAGGGTGATTCTCTAAACAGCTGATGGGACTCAACAGGCACAGGGAATCTCCAAGATCAGAAGACAGAATGCAGAAATTCCTCCAGGGTTTAAGACATCCTGACAGAAAAAGCACATGTTTTGGATGTTTGACAGGAAAAATGCTTTTATAAAATCCCTCTTTTTCCTATGAAGACTAAGGATGTGATTTAGGCTGTCTTGTGTTGCTAATAAGACAATACAACTGGGTAAATTTTTAAAAGACATTTATTTTGGCCCATCTATTTTCCAAAATGTATGATGTCAACAATAAGCTAGTAGTTATTAATAGCTTACTGGTATAAAAATCACCATTCGATTCAAAAGGTGGCATTAGAAACAAATTAGTCAAAGCTAAAGGGCAAAGAGGGAGGTAAATGTTACTTGGTTTGTAAAGTGGGTCTTCCTACCTGGAAGGTCAGGTAGGAGTTCCACACATAGAGCAAGGAAGGGTGTTCCAGGAAAGGGGTAACACTGAAAGTGTGCCAAGGGAGGCCACACATAGTATTCCAACGTCCCCCACTGTGTGACTTTGCCAGACAATGTAGGAGTGACCGCCTGTGGCTCCTCCACTAAGGCTTTATCTGCTCAGTTCCCCTTCCTCTTGCAATTCTATTCATTTTCTGGCCACCAGTATCTGAAGAGAACCCAGACACTTCATGGCTGTGCCCTACCTGTCTTGTTTGGGTGCCACCCAGAGAAAACCTAGCGGTTGCTGGATATCTGGTCCCTGCAGTGCAAGTGACAGCAAGAGTAAGCACAGACGTGCAAAATTTGCAGAAGAAAACTGAAGAGAAAAATCGAGACTGCTTTTTCAGGAAGGCGTATTTTCAGGTGCATTTTCCAGGCTGAGCTGTTAGGAAGAGGCTGGCGCATCTGGATCTGTCCTTAATGCAGGAATTGCACGTGTTGAATACTAAGCAATTGGAATTTAGTAATCCGACAGCCTGAGCGGATACTGACTGCAACAAGTTACAGTCATTAAAAAGACGACCTTGTTGCCAGTGGACACTGATGGGCGATGGGAGAAACAGGCTTAGCGAGAAGTTGGAGGCTTGAATTCACACAGCGACGGTGGCCTGGGAAAGGATTTTCGGCCCCTTTCCCGCTAAGGAAAAATGCTTTTTTAAAAACCCTCTTCTTCCTATGAGAACTAAGGATGTGATTTAGATTAAAACCAAAAGGTGGTAGTGGCTGGATAAGAGCCCAGCAGGGTGGGCGGGATCGCAGGGAAATCACCCCCGCGCTGCACTTTGGGCGGTGGCGCCCACAGCCCGGAGCCTTGGGGCGGGGGACAAGATGAGGGGCAGAAACCGGAAGGCAGGTGGGCCACCGCGGGCGCCCGGGGCGGCCAGCAGACGCAGAGATCGCGTCTCGGGCCCTGGGCGCCTCGAGCGCGGTCGGGGGAACGGCTCGGCCTCCGCCCACTGCGTCCGGCCGCGCGTGGCTCCCGCCCCTGACCCAGGACCCGGCCGGGCTCCGGGACAGCGCGAGAAGCTCTGGTTGTAAATCGCGCACTTTCCTCGCGGGGACGCGGGTCCTTCCTCGTCCGCGGGCGCTCGCAGTGACGTCACCGAGGGCCGTCTCGGATGGATTTCAGGTTTTAGGTGTCCATGCCATGCCTGTCTCACAGCAAGTTGACAATAAATGTCTGCGAAGGGCCAGCGGAAGGACCGCACCTCACCCTGCTCTGCCACCCACGACTGTCCCTCCGTGGAGCTCTCCCCGCGGCCACGCGCGGCTCCAGTCCCTATTTTTGTTCAGGCATCTGCGCGGGCAGCCCCGAACCGTGGCGAGGGGCGGGGCGAGGCAGGGCGGGGCGGGGTCCTGGCTGGGCTGCGTCGCGCTGGGGCCGCACCGGGCAGCGCTTGTGTCCAGGGCTCGAGGCGGCTCGGCTCGGAGCGCGCTTCGTGGGCTCCCTGGGACCTGTGCGCACGGATGGACCCGCCCGGACTCGGCGGGAAGCGGCCTGGCGGGCGGCGGCCCCGGCGGTCCCAGCAGAGGCGGAGCCGGGCAGGCGCCGCGGGCCCCTGAGGCGCGCGAGTCCCCTGGGCCCGGCGGCGGCACCATGATGCCGGGCGAGACCCACTCGGCGGCGCCCGGGGCGGCGGCGGACCTCGCGCGGTGCCAGGGCTGCGCCTCCCTGCAGCAGGTGCGCGGGGAGCGGGGCGTGGATCGCGGGGTCCCTCCGCGCCGGCTGTCAGGCCGCTCCCCTCCCGTCCCTGCGCCCCTGCGTTTTGGGGGGATGTGGGTGGCGGAAACCGTTTCTTTGCTTTACTTAGGTTTGGGACTTCTGGATCATTTTCTAGGATGCGATGTTGAGGGGGACGGGGTGAGCGAGGCCTGGAGGGTCCCCCCACCCCGCACAGCCCAAGGGCTTCCCGGAGCTGGTTTTGGGGTTGGTGACTGACAGCTCAAATGCTGATGGAATTTGCCTGACGGCCTTTGGCCATCTGGCTTATCCTGAATATTTGCTGCCTGGAGGCAGGATCTTATGTGATGCATAGGTTATCCAGGTCGCTAGATTTCAAGGCTTAGGAGACGCGTTTCAACTCATATCTATCTGATGCACCATCCAGGACTGAATTTCTTAAAAGATATCAAGTAATCGGTTACCTTAAGTAACGTGCCAGTTACCTTGCTAAAATAGTTAACGAAAGGCCTATGTTGTTGTTAGGTGCTATTGAGTTGGGTCCAACTCAGCGACCCTGCATACAACAGAACAAAAAACTCCCGGACACTGTGCCATGCCCAGCACTATGTCAGTGCTCCTCTGCTATTTATAGGGTTTTCCATGGCTGATTGTTTCGGGGTTGTTTTCGGAGTGGACTGCTAGGTCCTTCTCCCATTTTTGCGGTGCTGAGGATTTAACCTAGGGCCTCAGAGAGCGCGGACAGCACTCTGCCAATGGAGCTAAACACCAGTGCGTAGGGACTGGAAATTTCTCACAGCGGCTTGGACTGTGTGTTTTCTACAGGGATCGCTAGAGTGTGATTCCAAGTCTGATGGGAGAGGTGGCAATAGTCCCTGCTACGCCTTCCCAGCGGCTCCCAGCTGTCTGATATCAGAGGTTCATTGATCCTCTTCCTCAGCGCCTTCAGTGGTAAAATGGAAGGCACCTTTGCGGCAGCTGCTTGATGTTGTTACCCACTCCGCCTCGTGTTGTGGGCGCTGAGGACGTGGTGATGAACCAGTTGCATGTGATCTCTCCTGAGGAAGATGTGTGTGTGTGAGTACGTGTTAAGACATCTGTGTGCAAGTCAGGCTTTTAAGTGTTGAGAAGATGATAAAGGGGGATATTGGGCTGGGGCAGTGAGTTACGGTGTTTTTGAGGCCAAGGCATTCATAGATTTGAATAAGAAGGAGCATGCTGTCCCAGGAGGTGTGGGAAGCTGCTTCAGGACAGAGGGCTTAACAGGTGGAGCAGTTCTGTGGTGAGGAGCGATGTCTTTTCGTGAGCAGAACGTGGTCTGGCTGGCGTGAGCGGAGGATGGAGAGGAGAGGGTTGATGAGATCGGAACAGGATGCGGCCGAGGCGGAACATCAGGAGAAGCTTGGTTTTCACCTTAACTGCAGTGTTTTCACACTGATTCCACGTATTTCAGTTGTCGGAGACAGGAGACAGGAAATGTGCTGATATTGGGTGGAAAGAAAACTAAGAGCCAGGTGCCGTAGTGTGTGCTGGTGATCCTACCTACTTGGGAAACTGAGGCAGGAGAATCATGAGTTCCAGGCCAGAGGCAGCCTGAGCCGCTTGGTGAGACCCTGACTGAGAATAAGAAATAAAAGTGGGGGGATGGTGTTGGGAGTGCAGCCTGGGGGCAGAGCACTCACCTAGCATGTGGGGGACCCAGGGTTCAACATCCCCAGTACTGAGAAAGAAGGAAGGAAGGAAAGGCGACTGGCTCAAATCATTGTCTTCATTAAGCTACGTTGGGTGGCTGTTGTACACTGTACTCCAGCCCTCACCTAAATCTCAGGGGTGTGAATGGAGCTCTCCTGAATTTTTGATAAATCCTGTTCATTGTTGAGCCAATTTATTCATTTAATGCATATTTTTTGTTTACGTCCTGTTGTTTAGGCGCGACATTTACTGTGCTATGTGTTGTTGTTAGGTGCCATTGAGTGGTGTCCGACTCAGCGACCCTCGTAGGGTTTTCAGTGGCTGTTTTCAGGATTTCCTTGGGAGTGGATTGCCAGGCCCTTCTCCCATTTTTGCGGTGCTTGGAATCGCACTCGGGACCTCAGAGACTGCAGAGCAGAGCTCTACCAACTGAGCTAAACCCAAGTCCCAGCCATATGAAATGTTATTGTTGTTGTTGTTAGGTGCCGTGGAGTCGTGTCCGACTCACAGTGACCCTCATAGGGCTTTCAGTGGCTGACTGTTTTGGAATTACCTTGGGAGTGGGTTGCCATGTCCTTCTCCCATTTTTCGGTGCTGGGTATCGAACTCGGGACCTCAGTGACTGCAGAGCAGTGCTCTACCAACTGAGCTAAATCCCAGCCCTGCATTTACTGTACTGGGAGGAAAAAGACAAGTTCTTGACCCCTTGGAGCTTCCATTCTGGCAGGGGTTGCAAATAAAACAAGTTGGTTAGGAGACAATAAATAATTTAGTGAGACATAGAGCTGAGGAGGAGAGAGGATGAGTGGGTACGGCAACAGCCATTGCCTGTTGGAGTTTAGGGAGAGAGAGAGTATGAGCTTTGCTGATACCTTGGGAGAAAAGTGTCCCAGGGGAAGCCAAGTGTGGAGGCCCAAAGCCAGAGCTCACCTTGTATGCTTGGGAAGAGCAAGAAGGCTGGGGTGAACTCAGTGGCAGAGTCTGATGAGGTCAGAAAGGTGAGAGGAGGCCTGTTTTGCAGCCTGATAGTCCATGGTAAGGGTTTGGGTTTCTCTGAATGAGGCTGTGAGTCATTGCAGGGCTTTGGACTGGAGAACAACTGCTGTGAACTGTGCTTTTCAATCATGAATCTGATCCTCCTTCGCAAATCTCCCTACCCATAGTCCTCCCCGTCTTGTCAAAAGTAGAAGCTATGTCCTTGTTGCTCAGGCCAGAAACTAGATGTCGTCTTGGTGCCTCTCTTTTCCCTGGCAGCCCACATCATCTGTTCCATCAGCTGGTTCTCTCCCCTCTACTGTCCTTGTCTACCTACTTTTCACCATCTTTGCTGTTCCCACTGGGGTAGCAACCACTGGGGTAGCAACCACTGGGGCCTGTGGTGCAGTAGTTACCGCATTAGCTTCCACTGGAGTCTCCTTCCTTCCCTCTCTGTCACATTTCCATTGTTGGTTCTCAAAATAGCAGTAGGAGTAGTGCATAAATCTCTAGACCCACAGATGTGTAAATCTTTTCTGTAAGGGGCAAGATTATAAACTTGAGGGTTTAGGGACTTGTTTGCAGTTGCTTGCCTTTGCTATTGAGGAGTGAAAGTAGCCATAGACAATACAGAAAACAGTGTGCTGTGTTCCATTGAAACTTCCTAGAAACAAGAGATGGCCTCAGTCTGCAGACCTCTAGGTTGGCATACTCCATTGCATTTGGGTTGCAGAATGCTCTCTCAGGGGCACAGGCTGGTCAGTTGTGAGGAGTGGGTGTCTCCGGAACACTACTTTAATTTTGAGAAGTGAGGCTGGAAAAATCAATTTCTGGCAGATATAGAGACCCTTGAGTAGTAACTACTGTGGAGTGTTGTACTTATTTCTGTTATGGAGTCGGGGAGGTTTTTGCATAATTACCACACTGGAGGAGTGCTTGTAGTAAAAATAACAGGTAGTGGCGTGCAAGATGAATTGAAGGTGTATACAACTCAGTAATGCCAGTTATTTTACTAATACATAGTAGTGATAATAAAAGCCTAAATTAATTGAAGGTTCCTGAGGATGAAAATGGAGAAAAAAGGTCTGAATGTGAGAAACTGAAATGAGAGGATGGCTTTTACATTAGCAGAAGGGAAGGTCTGGACTTAAAACTTGATTTACCGGCACAGCTGTGGTGGAAGAAGGAGCGAGAGGAAGCCAGGGTGGGAGGAGTGATGGAAAAGTGGGCCCACGGTTTAGAAGGATAGTAGCGCAGAGGGGCTCCAGCCATTTTCCTGTTTGGTGTTTGCAGAGGACAGTGTCTAAGGTACCCTCCACTTCCAAGGAAGTAGAGAGGAGGCCAGTTGAGGGGGACAGTGAGTGCATGGGAAGTGGGGGAATGTGTTCTGTCACTTAAAAGAAACTTCGGAAGCCACTAGAGGCAGTGAAGAGAAACCAGTGGCCTCTGATGATGGCGAGCATGGTGTGATAAGAACTTGAGAAAGTTAGAGAGTGAAGCAGAGGTGGTGTTCTGGGCAACCAGCATCGGAAAGAAAGAATGAGAAGCATCCTCATTGGGCAGGTGGTAGACAGACAGCCACCTTGGCCGAACACATGTTTTCATGGCTCTCTTTTACCACAGCAAATACTACACTGTCCTTGGATTAAACTTTACATCTAAAAAACTATTTGTAGTTTTAATACATGAAATCTTCTTGATACTGTAAAAATTTATGAGCAACACGTGGAAACGGTTCTCATTTGGGCCGCTCAGCCCGCCTTAGCTGTGTCTTCCTTCTGACTTGTGACAAGTCTCTGTCCTGAATTGAACAGACTCTTGTATGGAAAAGTCTTCCTTTCATTCATTAACTCCTCCTTTCGCTAATTCCTTTTTTTTTTTTTTTTTTTTGGTGGTTGAAGAGATACAGTTACCTTTGCTACCAAGATGTTGCTTGACTCCTAAGTGTATCTGAATGCAAAACACTTGACTGCGTTTTATGTATCGTTTTGCCCGGTTTCACAGGTCACCTCATGCTCCTCACCTGCAGTGGTTACAGTGATCTGTCTGATCTGTAGCCCCACCGTCTGCATTGTCCACTTTGGCAGTCACTCACAACCACGTGCGTTTTCACTCTGGTGATAATATGTAGTAAGTAAGCAGTCTTAGGTTGCATGGCTTTGGGTCAAGTAGTCACGAGTCTTAAAAGTCACTTTACTTTGGTGAAGAGCCTCTTTTTCCAACTTCATTGCAGAGCAAAACAGGTGCACTGTCTTGAGGATGCAGATGCCAGTTTGAAACTGTTCTGATCATGTAGATTAGATTTAGTTGATATGGTGTTCGGCCATCTTTCGGACATATTTGAGCTTATTGCTTAGATACACTTGTCCTGGTCTCACATGGGTAACTGGTAGAAGTTTGAACTTCATTGTTTGGAACTTGAAATGTATTTCCCGCAGACATACTGATTTCTGAGTGGTCCTCTGACAAGGAATGTTCGCAGAATTGTGATTCCCTCCTTTGCCAGTCACGAGTGTGTGTGTCAGTGGTTGTTGAAACAGGAGCAGAAGAGACGTGGAACACTGTGGGTGAGGCGTAGCGGAGAGGAAAAGCAACCTCTGAATAAGCCTGATAAGTTTTGTTTGTGCTGTGCAAGGTGCCCTGGAGCACAGAAGCTGGACCCCTGCGGAGGATGGACATGAAGAGCGAGGGCTCGGAAGGGGGCTTGAGTGTGACGTGAGGTCTGGAAGGGGGATATGGGGGGAGGGCTGCAGAGGGGGCCGATGGTACAGAGGTGTGGCAGGGAGCGGTAGCTGAGCACAGATGAGGTGCAACGTGGAAGGTAGCAGACGTGTTTCCTCAAAACCCAAGCACTGAGCCAGGCGTGGTGGCGCGCGCCTGTCATCCCAGCGACTCAGGAGGCGGAGGCAGGAGGATCGCAAGTTCGAGACCAGAGGCAGTCTGCGTAACTTAGCTGGACCCTGTCTCAAAAAGTAAAAAATGGGCTGCGGGTGCAGCTCAGTGGTCCAGCACTTGCAGAGCATGCAGGTGCAAGGCCCTGGGTTCAACCCCCAGTACCAGAAAAAAAAAAAAAAAGCACTTCCCCATGTGCTCAGCCTACGGTCCTGCCGTGCTGATGGTCCCAGCAGTGCTAATGGTCCCAGCAGTGCTGAGGCACTGTCTGACCCACATCCCGTGCCGCTTTGCTCACTGGCCTGAGGGCAGCTTCATCCTCTGCGGTGGGCGCCCCTGGCAGGAGGGGATTCCTCTGTCACTGCTCCACAGCCTCCTTTGCCTGTCTTCATCTCTTGTGTCTGTGAAAGTTTACACAGGAGCCTTGGCTTCCTCAGGGAACATGGGGCAGGGCCTGGAGACAGTTTTGAGGGTTACACTGGGTTGGAGCCCCCGAGGGCATGCCCAGGTTTAGCGATTCCCTGGCAGTAGTCATGGGACGCAGGCATGTGCGCATGCTCCTTGTGGGCTTGGTTCAGGGATGGGAGGCAGCAGAGTTAGCAAAGAGATGAGGGACATGGCATGAGCTTGCAGGTCCCTCCCTATGGAGGCTCACAGGACAGTCTCTCTAGCAGTTGTCCCGTAGGACAACCCATGAGAGACTTGGTGTGTGACGTTGTGATTTCAGGGCTGCACGTGTTGGTGCCCTCTGCCTAGAACACACCCAAATTCAGGACAACCAGCAGAAAAACAGGTGTTGAGCACAAACCACATTGCGTAAGTCAGGCACAGTAAGCCCCTCCGTACCAGTTGGAAAAATGGTGGGAGGGATCCTTCCAGAATCCGAGTCTCCAGGGCCAGCCAGGGCCCCCTGTGAGCAGGCTCTCTAAGGACAGTGTTCTGAGGCTGCTTAGCCCTTTGCTGCACACCGGCCCTGGTGAAGGGGCAGGGCTCTGGCCAGGTCTAAACATCAGTACTGAGGTTGGACAAATGCTCTCTCTCCTGTGTAAAGTTGCCCCTCAGGTTCCACAGGGGTTGCCTCCCAGACCTCCTCTGGATACTAAAATTCCAGTGCTCAGGTTTCTCATATAAATGGCCTAGTACATATTTGCATATCACTTGCATGCAACCTCTTCTGTTTTTTATGTCATCTTTACGTATGATACCTAGTATAAGGGGCTAGGATTTAGCTCAGTTGGTAGAGTGCTGCGCTGCAGTCTCTGAGGTCCTGAGTTCAATTCCCAGCACTGCAAAAATGGGAGAAGGACCTGGCAATGCACTCCCAAGGCAATCCCGAAATAGCCATTGAAAACTGTATGAGGGTCACTATGAGTCGGATACCGACTCAACGGCACCTAACAACAACAACCTAGTATAACACAAATGCCCTGTAAATATTGCTTAGGGGATAATGATAAGGAAAAAATCTATACAGTTCAGTACAGACGCAAGTTTTCTCCCCAATACTTTCTGGCTTCATTTGGTTGAATCTGTAGATGCGGGACCTCCAGATACTGAGGGCTGGCTGTTTCCTCATTTACTTAAGAAAGCTGCTTATCTCATTGTTACATATATACTTATTTGCTCAGTGTAAACATTTTCCCAACCACACTGGCCATTTCTCCTATACGTCTGTTCTCAGCCCCTGATCCTGCTGGTTTGCTGCTCTCCACAACTTTCCTGCCAAGCCCCTCTGCATCCTGTGTGCTCAGGCACCATGTTGCCTTCTCTTCCCCTCAGAAGGAGGGCTTGTGGGCAACAGTATCACAGTGAATTTTGGGAGGATACTGCATGGGTAAAATCTGAAGAGTTTGCTAGAGAAAAGGAGTTAGTGGAGAACCCAAAGTAGGGGAAAGGGTTGCTCTGGGAATTTTGTTCCTGCGTAAGTACCATGTAGCTTGAAGAAGCCGCCCAGGAGGCAAAGCAGAACAAAAAAATGGTAGTTACAAGTGACAAAGAGAACAGAGGATAAATCTGCATTTTCCAGGAGGCAACATGATACAGGTTGAGCATCTGTAAACTGAAAATCTAAAATCTGTTTTGGATTTCAGGGCTTTTCCAGTTTTAGATTTTTGTCCTAGAGACAACTTGAAAATCTATGCGAATATTCCAAAAACAGAAAAGCCCTGAAACTTGGAACACTTCTGGTGCCAACCGTTTTAGATAAGGGATTCTCAGCCTACAGAAAGTCAAAAAGAGAACAGGGGTACTGAGAAAAAACGATAAACAAACCATGCCTTGACATTTCCTGGAGGGAGAGAGTGCTTTGACCCTTCCTCTCTCCTGCAGAACCTGGATCAGAGTGGATTCCACCTGCGTGCAAGAGTATGGGTCAGAAGTGGATGCTGTGTGCCCTCTACACAGGCATGCCTGCCGAATCTCTCACAGCTCTGAGGCTCATGAGTTAGAGAGCTTAGTTCCAAACAACATAAATGATGTTTAAACCTGATTGGAAGAGGAGAAATGTTTTATAAGGATACACGATAGCTAACTGTTAGTTCATTCCTGCTATGGCAGAGAAACTGACCAGAGCAAACTGACGGAAGGAAATATTTATTGGGGGCCCATGGTTAGAGGATCAGTCCATAATGACTACAGGGCAGGCATGGCAGTGGCACGCAGCCGGACCTGTGGTGGACAACCTTCCGTCTTTGCTATCAGGAAGCATAGAGTGCAACCAGATCCACGGGTCCTGGTAGAAATCTCCAGAGGCCTGCCCCCAAAGACTCATGTCCAGAAAGCTAGATCCTGCCTCTCACAGTTCTGCAACTGCCCGGGACAGTGCCACTATCTGGGGACCCAATGTTCCAACACATGGCCTTTGAGGTCATTTGATCCAAACCGTAACACTGACAAAGGATATCACTGTAACTGACCAAGTGCAAACTGACATACAGCCAGGCCTGAGGAAATAATGTTAGGCAAGTACTAGAATTCTGTAGGATAATGTTGTTGTTGTTTGTTGCCGTCGAGTCGGTACCCGACTCATTGCGACCCTCATAGGGTTTTCAATGGCTGACTGTTTCGGGATTGCCTTGGGAGTGGGTTGCCAGGCCCTTCTCCCATTTTTGCGGTGCTGGGAATTGAACTCGGAACCTCAGAGACTGCAGCGCAGCGCTCTACCCACTGAGCTAAATCCCAGCCCGTAGGATAATGAGGTATGGTGAAAAGATACAGCCCTGAGGTACACCTTTCTCCACTTTAAACGGAGCAGTTTTCCTTGTTCTGTTTCAATGACTGCCTCCTGGTTCGTGGACAGATCCTCATCATTCCTCATCGGTACAGTTAGGTGCTCTGGTACTCCCATTCTTCACGCTGTTATCCATAACTTATGATCGACATAGTCAAATGCCTTTGCATAGGCAGTTAAATCATAGACATCTTTCTTATGTTCTCTGCTGCTGCAGACCAGCTGCAGCCTATAATCCAGGGATTCTCGAAGGCAGATGAGGAGTCAGCAATGGGTAACACACACAGCAGCTCGGAGGCCGTGTGACCTTGTTCCATTTATCTCCAGACAGCTCAGCCTTTTTATACAGAATTACAATTCACTAAATCTTATGAAAGGTCAGAAAAAAGACAAGGAAGTTGGTAGCATTGATGGATTACATCAAGGTTTTGCTAACAATCTGTAGATTAAATTATCACTTGAGTGTTAGGTTGGTAGTTAAAGTAGAAAATGAACTGAGAGACAAATTGTGTTACACTTCAAAGAGAGAAACTAAGATGATCTGAGCACCTATGCCTCCTGTGTCTAATTCAATTAACTATTCTTAACTTTATGCAGGAATTAGGGGCTGTTAACTGTTACCTGTGTGTCACCCTACTGAGTTCATTTGTTATGACAAATGGGTGCTTTATCTTATCAGAATGGTTTGCTTACTATAGAGCTGTTGGTACAAAGGCTTTTGTTTATGTTGACTTAAGGCATATATGCTGTTGGAATTCGTTCAGGAATTCCCCTAAGAAAGCCTGCTAGGGAGGCTTGTCAACTCCAAATCTGAATCAGCACTGCTCATAGAGCCAGAAGATTATATATGACCAATTAAAATTTAAGAAAAAGAAAAGATGAGGCTCCAAATCTCTTTCCATGAAGAGACCTTCTTTTTGGAGGTACTATTCTCTTTTCGGGCTGGGATTTAGCTCAGTTGGTAGAGTGCTGCGCTGCAGTCTCTGAGGTCCCGAGTTCAATTCTCAGCACCGCAAAAATGGGAGAAGGGCCTGGCAATCCACTCCCAAGGCAATCCCGAAACAGTCAGCCATTGAAAACCCTATGAGGGTCGCTATGAGTCGGATACTGACTTGATGGCACCTAACAACAACAATTCTCTTTTCAGAAGACTTTCCCTCCGAGGCTAGGAATACTCCTCCCCTTTTGGTGGATTTTCCTTCCAATGCCTTTATTAGAGATACTCTCCCTCATGTGGGGACTCTGTCTACCCATCATGAGTGGATCTGGACCTGGCACTCTGCTTTCGACTAATATCCATCTAACATCACCTGTGATGTTCCTGCTTCCCCGCCCTCTTCTGAATCGGGCTTGATTTTCTAGCAGTTCCCTGTCTATATACTGCTGCAGATGCTTTTGAGTGACTTTTAGCAAAATTTTGCATGTGATCCTATTGATATCATTCGATAGTTTCAACGTTTGGTTGGATCCCCTTTCTTGGGAATAGATACAAACATGGATCTCTCTCTTCCAGTCAGTTGGCCAGGTAGCTGTTTTCCAGATCACGCGGCATAAACAAGTGAGCACCTCCATTAGCGCATGTGTTTTTTCAGATATCTTTTGAGCGCCTTCTATCCTGGGTGCTCATTTTTCTGCACTCTATCTCACAGTGTTTCTTTGCTGTTCATAGAGTTTTCAGTGGCTAATTGTTTTGAGAGAGAGTTAGCCCTGTCCTTCTCCCTTGTGTGCCTTCAGTCTGGAAGGTCAGCTGAAACCTGTCCACTATAGGTGGCCCTGCTGGTATCTTTAATACTGGTGGCATAGCTTTCAGCATCACAACAACATACAAGCCCCCACAGTACAGCAAGCTTGCAGATACTTGGCGGGTTAATTTAACTATAAGAGCATTATTAAAAATAAATCACACAAAATTCATCCCTTTAATGTGTGCATCCAGTGATTTTATATTTAAGAGTTGTGCATTCATCACCACTGTCCCGTTGTGAAACTTTTTCACCTACCCTTCCAAAGAAACGCCTTCCCATTGAGCTCTCAGTCCCTGGCGCTCTTTCCTCCATTCCTTGCAACCACTCGTGTACATTCTGGCTCTATGGTTTTTCTATTATGAACAATTCTTAGAAATGGAATCGGAACGTATGAATTTTTTTGACTAGCTTTTCTTTTACTAAACATCATGATTTAAGTGTTCGCTGTGTTGTGTGATTCTGACATTTTGTTTATCCACTTGTTCCTTGATGGACGCTAAGTTTATGTTTTACTTTTTAGCTAGTGTGAATAATGCTGCTACAAATGTTAGTGTTCACGCTTGATAGGAACATGGATTTTTTTTCTTCTCGTGGGTGTGTATGGGAGTATGGCTGTGTAATCATGTGATAACTCTAGCGTTTTGAGAAACTGCCAAGCTATGTTCCACAGGAGCCGATATTCCCATCAGCAGTGTATGAGGGTTCCAGTATCTCCACATCCTCATCAACACTTGCTATTATCTACTGTTTCTCTATTTTGGCCATTCTGGTGGGTGTTCGCCTGCAGCTGTAGCCCTGTGGGGTCAGATTCTGTCAGATCTTGGAAGCTAAGTAGGGTTGGGCCTGGTTAGTACTTAGATGGGAGATCACCTGGGAACCCCAGGTACTGTAGGCTTGGGAGAAGGACCCAGCAACCCACTCCCCCAAAATAATCTGCCATCGAAAACCCTATGAATAACAGAGAAGCAGTAGCAATGCTGTTTCGCCTATTGGACGTAGAGCCGCTATGAGTTGGACACCGGCTGGATGGCACCTAACAACACAATAAGTGGGTGTTCATGTGCTTACACAGTACCCCCCCACACACACTAATTTCCCTTTATTTTTATTGGAAATTTTTAGTGTACAACTTAATGTGTTTCGTTCTGACATGCATTTCATTGTGACATTTCCATATGTGCGTTTCATTGTACATTGCACAGATAAATTCCCCCTTACCGTCTTGTGCAGCTGCTCCCCCCATCCCATCCCCGCACCAAAGTCCTCTCTTCTACTTGCATGTTTTTTGACACACTAATTTTCTAAGAGCCTTCACTATCCCTTTTTAAAATAGCTTATGATTTCACCAATATAACATCATTTACCTCAGGTTATATTAATAAATATCTGTGAAGTGTTCTCAGTTTTCGTTTTCATCAAGTTCTTTTTGTTTTGGTCTCCTTCCCCGTTGCAGGCGTATGTCTTATATTTGGAAACTCTCAGTGCTTCTCTGTGCTGGCTGCACTCTGATTGGGTGGGGCTCCTGAGCTCCATTGCAGGACGGTCTGGTTGAGCCATTTATTGAAGTAAGACCAGCTCTTGTCAATATTGCACATCTTCCCTCCCCTCTCCCTGGAAGACAGGAACGCTTGCCTCTGTTTGCGAGCTTAGTGGTGAGAAACAGGTGGTAAGTCTGTGATTAGTGTGCTCAGGTTCACTTAATTCCTCTGCTTTTGGTCTAGTACTGTGCTCTAAGTGTTCAGGATGTTCCAGGCAGAGACCTCTTAAAAGCCAGCTTCCTGCTGGGTGGTGAAGGAATGATTTCTCTGAGGCGTGATGTAGAGTCAGAAAGCTTGCAGTGAGTGCTTATTTTACTTCCATCCCCCCTTCACCTTTCTGTCAGGAGAACTTGCTTACATTATTGATTCCTAAGCTTGTTGAGGTTTTGCAGTGTAAATGGGGTTGGTTCTTTCTTTTTCCCACTCCTGGTTTTCTTGACTGCTAAGTCAGTACTCTGGATTCTGCTTTCCAGTTTTCATTTGTCTTCTATCTTGTTTTCTTCACCCTTGTTTTGCCTTTTGGGGGAAAAACAAAACCAAAAACAAAACAAGACAAAAAGACCTTCCTTTGTAGTTTGACCTGGTTTTGTTGTTGTTGTTAGGTGCCATTGAGTCATGTCCAACTCATAG
This sequence comes from Pedetes capensis, assembly GCA_007922755.1. Taxonomy (NCBI): domain Eukaryota; kingdom Metazoa; phylum Chordata; class Mammalia; order Rodentia; family Pedetidae; genus Pedetes; species Pedetes capensis. The sequence goes on from VMDO01003928.1 coordinate 55,499, forward strand.
CGACCCTCATAGGATTTTCAATGGCAGATTGTTTTCAGGATTGCCTTGGGAGTGGGTTGCCACGTCCTTCTCCCATTTTCACGGTGCTGCAATCGAACTCAGGATCTCAGAGACAGCAGAGCTGCGCTCTTCCAGCTGAGCTAAATCCCAGCCCATGACCTGGTTTTAGTGAGAGAATAAAATCATATGTATGTAACTGTCCTCTCTGATCAGAAGTCTGTATTAGAGCCCACAATAGTCCACTGTGACTCCATTTAAGCCTGATCATACCTGCAAAGCCCTTGATTCCAAATATTAAGATAATTCTGAGTAGAAGAGGAGGTTGCAGAGCTAAGGGTTAGGACTTCGGTATACCTTTTGGGAGTGGAGCATACTTTAGCTAGTAACAGATGACGACCTAAGAATTCTTTACCCAGAAAATCATTATTCATGCATGAGAAGTGCTTGTGGTTTACCTCCTCCTCTTTTTGAGTAAGGAAAACATACCTAACTAATTTTATGAGTAATGGATGAAGAGTAATGGACATAATGCAAAAAATGTATATACATAGGACTTACGAACAGAGATTGAAAAAGCAACTTAGGTAGAATATTGGGGAACTTAATTCAGCATGATGTTTAAATAGAGTTAATATAGTATTCCGTTGTTTTTATTCCAAGCATGCAAGCCTGCTTCAACATCAGAAAATGTATTGTTGTAATCCATGGTAATAATGAAGAAAAAAATGCGTAATTAAGCTAAATTGACTGGCATGTTTGCACATGCCTCGAATTCCAGTAACTTGGGAGGCAGAGGCAGGATTGCAATTTCAAAGGCCAGAGGCAGCCTGCATAACTCAGTGAGATCATGTCTCAACATAAAATAAAAATCAAAAATGGGCTGGGGGTGCAACCCAGTGGTAGAACACTTGAAAATTATGTATGAGGCTCTGAGTTCAACCCGTAAGTACTGCTGAATTAATTAACTGATTAGTTGAAGTTTAATACCCATACATGATAAAATCTTAGGCTGTGTAGAAGTTTCATGACATGATCAAAGCAATCATCTAAAAACCCGGGGCAGAGCAAACTTAATTCTAGTTTAAGACAAGGATGCCTCTTACCACCCTGACTGGGTAACGTTGTGCTGAGGCCTTAGTCTATCCACTAAAACCTGGGCAAATAATGAAGCCTAAGCACAATTAAAGGAAGAATGAAAATTACCATTGTGAGTGGATGTTTTAACTGTTCACACAGACCATCAAAGAGAATCTGTAGATAAATTATTTAAAAGTTGGATTTACTTTGCATCTCTTTTGTTTAGCTGTGTTGCGTCTATTCATAAATGGCGTTGTTGTAAAATGAGCAAATTTATTGTAATCCATAAACAAAAAATGGCCTGCAGCTATAGCCCTGTGGCATCTGATCCCGTCAGATCTCGGAAGCTAAGCAGGGTCCGGCCTGGTCAGTACCTGGATGGGAGACCTCCTGGGAACACCAGATGCTGTAGGCTTGGGAGAAGGACCTGGCAACCCCCTCCCAAAAATCAATCTGCCATTGAAAACCCTATGAAGAGCAGAGAAGCACTGACAATAGTGTTTCCCCTGTGGTACAGAGGGTCGCTATGAGTCGGATACCGACTCGACGGCACCTAACAACAACAACAACAGCAAACAAAAAATATTCCAGGAGAGTTGAAGATATAAATACAAGAATGTAAAGGCATAAAGTACAAGAATAACACATTGAAAAATTCTTATACTTTTATCATTTTTAGGGTGGAACACAGCTTTTTAGGTATTATTCAGAAAACAAAACACAAAAGCCATACTCAAAATATTTAAAACTTCTGCATGAGCGTGTATGTTTGAATGATCAGTTGGCAAAGGTATGCATATATTTGTAACATTTGATGAGAGGCTTTTATCCACCAAATATTGCAGCTAAAGTGCAACCACACCAAAGATCAACTGATTTGTTAATAAACTATTAATAAATGACAAAATACGAATGTCCAGAAGTGATTGGGAAGATTTCTCAATATCTCAAATAAATGTGAATGAAAACTACCTCTGGGATTATTCAAAACCACAAATGTGACTGACGCAGAGAGCTGGTCAGGCTGCTGGAGGCAGGAGCGCGGGAGCTGTGGGTGAGGAAGGCCGCCGCCTCTGGAGAGTGGCCTGCCGTCATGCAGCACTGCACGAACAAAGGCACAGTCTGGTCCAGCAGTACACTGTTTGGACTTCATCCTAAGGAAAAATACGGCTTTCATAAAGTAATTGGCGCAGCAATCCATTGTGTGCTGTTAAGAAAGACCGAAAAGGACTAAAGGTCCTTCCTAGAGCACTGGCAGATTGAGTACATCACGGAGTGTTTACACACACTATCAATACTCGGAAAGGTAACCAAAAACTAGTGATTTCTGACAGGTTACAGAAGACTCTACACTTTTTACTTTACAGATTTTAATGTGGATTTTTTGTTTTAACAGGTGTGTTAGTGTAACTAAAAAGAAAACATAGATTCCTATAAGTGAAAATACTGTAATTTCCAAAATCAATTACATTATCTGGAAGAAGACCGTTTAAAGATATTCTGTGAAAGTGGAGCACAGTCTGGGTGGTACTGTGGAATTATTATTTGTTTATTGCTATTGGTAGGTGCTGTCAAGTGGGGTCCATTTCATAGTGACCTTATTCTTCTAATAATGCCCCACTTGTGTGTCAGTTTCTTGTATGATGGGGACTTGTATGTTGCTGTGATTCTGAAAGCTGTGTCACTGGAATTTCAGATACCAGCAGGGGCACTCATGGTGGACAGGTTTCAACTGAGCTTCCAGACTAAGACAGACTAGGGAGAAGGACCTGGAAGACCTCTCCCATAACAATTAGCCATTGAAAACACTATGAATAGCAGAGAAACACTGTCAGATATGGTGCTGAAAATGAGCCCCCCCTCCAATTGGTAGATGCCCAAAAGACAACTAGGAAATAGTTGCCTCCTTTGAGTAGTTGTTGTTGTTGTTAGGTGCCATCGAGTCGGTATCCGACTCATAGCGACCCTCATAGGGTTTTCAATGGCAGACTGTTTCGGGATTGCCTTGGGAGTGGATTGCCAGGCCCTTCTCCCATTTTTGCGGTGCTGGGAAACGAACTCGGGACCTCAGAGACTGCAGCGCAGCGTTCTACCAACTGAGCTAAATCCCAGTCCCCCTTTGAGTAGAGTCGACCTTAATAATGGGAATGAAGTAAAGCCTGGGACCTCAATTTGCTGATGTGGCATGACTCAGGAAAAAATAGCTGTAAACATCCATTAATAGTTGGAATGTGTAATGTACATAGTATGAACCTAGAAAATTAAAAATTGTCAGAAGTGAAATGGAACACACAGACATCAACATTGCAGGTATTGTTGTTGTTGTTGTTAGGTGCCGTGGAGTCGGTATCCGACTCATAGCGACCCTCTGTACAATAGGGGAGACACTATTGTCAGTGCTTCTTTGCTGTTCATAGGGTTTTCAATGGCAGATTGATTTTTGGGAGGGGGTTGCCAGGTCCTTCTCCCAAGCCTACAGCTTCTGGTGTTCCCAGGCAGTCTCCCATCTAGGTACTACCCAGGCCCGACCCTGCTTAGCTTCCGAGATCTGATGGGATTGGATGCCACAGGGCTACCGCTGCAGGCTTGTAGGTATTAGTGAGCTAAAATGGACTGGCATGGGCCATTTTGAATCAGATAATCATATGGTCTACAATGCCAGGAATGACAGATTAAAGAGAGATGGCATTGCATTCATCATCAAAAAAGATATCCGAAGATCTCTCATGAAGTACAATACTATCAGTAATAGAATACTATCCGTAGGCCTACAAAGAAAGCCAGTTAATAAGATTTTTGTTCACATTTACACGTCCACCGCCATGGCAACAGATGAAGAAGTGGAAGATTTTTACCAGCTTTTGCAGTCTGAAATTAATTGAACATGTAGTCAAGATGCACTGATAATTACTGGTGACTGGGATGCAAAAGTTGGAAAGAAGACTCTGTAGTTGGAAAATATGGCCTTGGTGACAGAATTGATGCTGGAGATCACATGATAGAATTTTATCAGACCAAGGACTTTTTCATTGCAAATACCATTTTTTTTTTACCAACATAAACGGTGACTAAATGGAATTCACCAGATGGACCATACAGGAACCAAATAGACTACATTTGTGGAAAAAGATGATGGAAAACTTCAATGTCAAAAGTCAGAATAACACCAGGTGCTGATTATCCGTCAGACCATCCACTGCTCCTGTTGCAGGTTCAAACTGAAACTGAGGAAAATTAGCACAGGTGTTTGGGAGCCAAGGTGTGACCTTGAGCATATCCCACCCAAATTCAGAGATCATCTCAAGAACAGATTTGATGCCTTGGACCTTAATAAAGACCAGATGAGTTGTGGCAATGACGTCAAAAACGTCATTCATGAGGAAAGCAGAAGGGTATTGAAAAGACGAAATTATCTGTCAAAAGACACTCTGAAACTTTTCCTTCAATGTCCAGCAGCTAAAGGAAACGGAAAATACGATGAAATTAAACAACTAAACAAGATTTCAAAATTAAATATTATAATGACATGTGCAATGAGCTGGAGATAGAAAACCAAGAGGAAAGAACACTGTTTTTCTCAGGCTTAAGCAATTGAAGAAAAAATTGAAGTGTCCAGTGGCAATAAAGAAGGATTCTACAGGGAAAGTATTAAATGACACAGGAAACATCAAAAGAAGGTGGAATACATAGTCGTTATACCAAAAAGAATTGGTGGGTGATGAACCATTTCGAGAGATTGTATATGATCAGGAACCAATGGTGCTGAAGGACGAAATGGATGCTCCTTTGAAGGAATTGATGGGACACCAATAGAGACGTTTCAACAGACAGACACAGCACTGGAGGTTCGAACTTGTTTATGCCAAGAGATTTGGAAAACAGCTACCTGCCCAACTGACTGGAAGAGATCCATATTTGTGCCTATTCCCACGAAAAAGGATCCAACCAAATGTGGAAATTGTTGATTGTTATTAAAATCACAGACAAGTAAAATTCTGCAAAAAATCATTAAAAAGCAAGTGGATCAGTATATAGACAGGGAACAGCTGGAAAGTCAAGCCAGATTCAGAAGAGGGTGGGGAACCATGGACATCATTGCTGGTGTCAAATGGATTTTGGGTGAATATGAGAATAGGAGAAAGATGTCTATCTATGTTTTTTTAACTATGCAGAGGCATTTGACTGCAGGTCACAACAAATTATGGATAACATTGCAAAGAATGGGAATACCAGAGCATTCAGCTGTACTCATGAGGAATCTGTACATGAACCAGGAGGCAGTTGTTCCACAAAACAAAGAAATACTGCTTGGTTTAAAGTCAAGAAAGGTGTGTGTCAGATCTGTATCTTTTCAGCCCATTTCTTTTCAGTCTCTGTGCTGAGCAAATAATCCCAGAATTGGACTTTATGAAGAAGAACATGGCATCAGGATTGGAGGAAGAGTCATTGACAACCTGCATTATGCAGGGGACACAACTCTGCTTGCTGAAAGTCAAGAGGATTTGAAACTTTGACTGATGACGATCAAAGAACGCAGCCTTCTGTATGGATTACACTTCAACCTCAACAAAACAAAAATCTTTACAACTGGGTCAATATGCAGCTTCATGGTAAAAGGAGAAGAGATTGGGATTGTCTAAGATTTTGCTTATAGTCAACACCCACTGAAGCAGCAATCAAGAAATCAAAATTGTTTTGTAGTGAAAATGTTAATGTGATTGTTTAAAAATACATTATTATTCCTGTAATATTTACTGATGAAAATGGAAACATTAAAGGAAAGACATCAATTAAAGGAAAGGAAGAGTCTTTGTTTTTAATTCTCAGGAACAGTATATAGTGTAAATATAATAATGTTTTCATTTTCAAGCTGATAGCAGTAATTCAGAGCAAATTTATAGTTGGTTCCTAAGGAGTTATGGGTTTTTGTTGTTAGGTGCCATTGAGTCCTATCTGACTCACGACAACCCTCATAGCATTTTCAGTGGCTGATTGTTTCTGGAGTGGATTGCCACATCCTTCTCCCATTTTTGTGGTGCTGGGAACCAGGGACCTCAGAGACGGCACTGTACCAACTGAGCTAAATCCCAGCCCTATGGAGTTATATAGAGCCTTATAAAATGTATCCTTTTCACTTAGTCTAGGCCCTGTTGTAATACTGCTGTTTGTCTCCCCCCCTGTTATTTTGTTTTTATTGTTTTACTGTTTTTTTAATAGTTTATTTGTCATTTTGGGTAATGGTAAATCCTTTCAGAAATAATTTTGGGTGAAGAATAATGACCTGTTATGACTAAAGATTTTTAATATTTACTGAACTCTGTGATTCAGCACAGACCAAAAAAAAAAAAACCAAAAAAACATGTTTACTGTTACTTTACTGTTAAAGGAATGTTAACCATTCTGAGGGGGAGGTTGTAGGCTGTGGATGCATGTGTTTAGACACAATATAAATAAAAAATTTACATAGTTTTATGTTTATGTAATATTTTAAGCCAGATATTTATATTTTATAACATGTTACAGGAAATAATTATACTTAATTACACATGGTTGATAAATAAATAGCTGACTGTAGCTTTTTTTCCTACAGAATTTAAATGAATATGTTGAAGCATTAATTACCTTGAAGCAAAAAATTATCAATACAGAGTAAGTATATTTGCATGTGTTTGGCAGAGTTTTGTAAACTTTGGCAGAGTTTTGAATTGAGCCCTAGAATGAGGCCCCTGGGCTTTGCTAGCCTGTTGCTGCTTAGAGTAAAACTCCTGACAGTCCTTTCAGCAACCTAACCCTTTGGTTAATGACGCTTAGGCCTTTAGGCAAAGCTCCTGGATTGGTAGGATGTTACTCTTGCTAAATTGGAATTTTTTAAAGCTGGTTTCTGTCTTTAAAACTTTCTTAACTTTATGCCAGATGTCAGATTTCCTCACACTGTCTTCCAGCTGTGATGTGAGATTTAATTTTTGAAAAAAAAATCTGTAATAGTTTCATGAACAGACCAAGGTAGATCAAAGGGATTTTTAATTAAATGCTAAAATATTAGGACAATGCTTTGAAGGATTCAAAACAATTATGTTAATTTAGCATACATTTGTTTCTGGAAACCCAGGAATGGAGGCTGCCTTGTATGGTTTAACCCCAATTTTAACAGTGTATTTTTTTAAATAACAAAATCGTCTAATTCTTCTTTTCTTTGTTACAGTAATTTGTTAACAGAATATCAGAAGAAATGCGATGATATCCTTTCACTGGCTTTTTCTTTTGAATTTCGGGATTTACATATGTATAGTATCTGTAAGAGATGGGAGGATCATTCTTCATAGTCATCTTTTAGATGCAGTATTTATCTGCTCAAGCAGGGAGTCCTTTTCAAACACAGTAAACAGCTAGTCCTTTTACTAGTATTGCATGCTTAGTAACAAGTTTGAGAGTGAGGAAATCCAGTTACCTATTTTGTTTCTGTTAAGGTTCTGATTTTCTGAATGTCTTAAGCTTTTCAGTGGATGGTTTGTCTCATTTTTGGTGATGTAGCATCTAAGGATATGCTCTTTCGGTTTAGGAATAATTGCAACTGTAATGGTGCTTTATGAATGTTGGTTTTGAAGGTACAAAAAGTAGACTATGAGAACATTCAAAATGTTGAGAAATCGACTTGTTAATTGTTCCTGTGATTTGTAGAGAACTAGTGTGTACATCCAAAATTAAAGAAATAATACAATGCTACATTCACAAGATTGTTCTTGCATATCCACAAGACAGTTCTCTGGCTTAGAGTCCCCATGTGTTAATAAAGATTGAGCGTCCCCTACAGTATAGTTAGCGCTGGTTCAGTATTTTCCTATCAGTGAGAAAAAGGTATGTATAGCTGATCCGTAGGACTTTTTGTTGGTAACACTTCCCTTGGTTTAAATCACTTCCGTAACAATAAATGAAGTCTCCCACAAGGCCAGGAGCCTGTAATCCCAGCAGTCTTTGTAATTTAGCAGGACACTGCCTCAAGATAAGAAATAAAAAAAGTTACTGGGAGTGCAGCTAAGTGGTAGAACGCTTGCAAAGTATGTGAGAGGCCATGGCTTCAGCTCCCCAGTACCATGAAAAGAACTCTCCCACAAAAATAAACACAAATATACCTGTAGAGATTTGTGGAAGTTCAGCTTTGTTTTCAGTTTTGGTATAGATTCTGCTGTCCCAGCTGTTGAATCCAAGTTACTTTGGCAGTAACTTGAGCCTGCTTTAATATTATTTCTGGCATCTTTAAATTGCATGTGACCATCAGTTATGTATTTTTGCTCTTGTCATATCTAATTTGTGTGATTCGAGTAATAAAATTAAGACACTAGATTTGTGTCCAGATTTTTACATTGTAAATAGATGTCACTGAAATTTTTCTCATGTTTTATTTGTGAAAACGATCAATTCATTTAATTGTAAATGCAAATTATTATAATAACGGATAACAAAACCGTACAGAAATAGTATTGCAACTACTTTTAGGTAGCTAAGTAGGAAAATTAATTTGTAGTTCCAATCTTAGGAGAGTATGTGTTCTTTATACCTCTTCTGGGGAAATGGTATAAACTTTTTGAGTTAATTACACATGTAATCTTTACTCTTGTAAAATTCTACAAAAATACTTAAAATTGTCAGAACAATTCTTTTAAGTGGACAAAACTTTAAGTAAATCTCAAATTGCGGAAATTGGGTCTATGATGATATTTGGCCTCAGCTTCAGCTACATATAAATACTGAGGTTTTTAGCACACGTGACATTTCCTTCAACTATGTATTTGTTGTCCCTCAAAAATTGCAGTCATTTGCTCTATAGCTTGGCATGCCAACGTCACAAGTTCAACATGGCTTTCTTATGTAATTTGCTTCCTTTTGCTAATAAAGTAGCAATATATTTTCTTAATTTTTCAAGATGGGGGAGTTCTGTTTTTTTTTTCCCTTTCTTTCTTCCTTTTTTAAAAAAAAATTATACTGGGAAATTGATCCCAGGGTGCTCCACTGCTGAGCTATACCCGCAGACCCTTTTTTATTACTTGTTGAGGCAGTGTCTTACTAAGTTAGGCAGACTGTCTCTGGCTTCAAACCTGTAATTCTCAATCTTCCTGTCTCCTCCTCCTGAGTTGCTGGGATTACAAGAGTGTACCACTAGCATCCTGGCAGCTGCTATAATTTAAGATGAATGGAAATATACTTCTTGACCTTAAGAAGCTTACATTGTCATAGGGGAAGCTGAATGCATGTTTTTACAAACGTGCATATGCTTACTGTGTTATGATGTAAATATGACAGTTCCTAAGAGGTGAAACTTAATTATTTTTTGTTTTAGAATATTTTACTGGCATAGTGGGGTGGAATAATGAAGTTATCAAATTGTATAAATCATAGAAATGAAGACTTATGTTGATTTTATGATTTCTGTGTAGGCTTTTGAAGATTTTATGTTCTATTTCTTTTCTAATTACTCATTAAGTATAGTTATATGTGATTTTTTATAAGTACATACTGTTGTCTGCTGCAATTATTCTTTGGAGTATTTGAGAAATGAAGGATAGGTTTGAGGGGAAGTTGATATATATAGCAATCGAGGTATTTTCTCTTAGTTGCATATTGCTTTGTCTCTATTCCTGTGGGTTAATTCTGATCCATTGTGTATTTACTTCAAGGACTTTTGATTTAGAGAGAGATCTTGACTTTGGTTGGTGTAGTAGCTAGAGTAACTCAGGAAAAGTCTTATTGCCATGTTATGGATGGAACCCTGAATGTTGTCTAGCTGTAAAGTGAGTTTGATCTCCAGACAAGGATCAGAAGATAACATTTTCAGAATTTTCTTTAATAAGTTTTACAGTTGCAGTTTGCAAGAAGGTGAGCCAATACACCCTCATAGTTATTAATACCACCTATTTGTGTACTTGATTTAACATGGGCATGTCAGGCTAGATTTTTAAATAGATTCTTAACAAAACTCACCTAAGGTTGAACCTTCAAATAGGATGTTGCTTTGATGTCCATAATTAAACATTTGTATTTTTCTGTCATATCGTTCAAATGAATCTATTACTCAGGTCTTATATTACAGCTTGATGTTTCACTCTTCACTAAGTTTTAGTGACTGTGTTGTCCATAAGATGAAGCTTATTGCTCTCAGATTACTGTTGTCTACTTTAATTGGGTTCTTTAATGCACATTTATCTTGTATTATTTTAAATAACTTAAAATAGGCCCACTTTAAAAATTAGGAATGTTTCATACTCCAGTTACATTTATCACTTAGAAGAAGGCAAAATGGGATTATAAACCAAATTGCAAAATCATGTATCACTTAATTGGACTAGACATGGATGAGTTCAAGATTGGAAGATCCAGCTGTTTTGGCACAGTTCTCAAATATCTTCAGCATATGGAGAATCTGTTTCTCAAGTTGCTTTTTGATGTAGTTTTATCAAAAGTAGTCTGTTATGCCTAAGAAATAAAAAACAATATGAATGTTATGTTAATACAAGTAGAAGGAATGCATTTTAAGTGTTATGAAGTATTATTTTCATTCTTTTGTTGTTGTTCCAAGTTAGAAATCTCAGATCATCAATATACTTATCTTAATAATTCCCTGTAGATACCTTTGTATAATGATATTAATGCATTGCCCGTTTTTAGAGAGAATAGTACTCTGCATCACCAAGTGGAACAGATGCTTCAAAAAATTTCTCCTCTGCAGAAATGTCAGGAAGAGTTGGGATCCCTAAAAGCAGAGCTAGAAGAGAAAAAGGTACCTAAAGTCACTTTCCTACAAAGGTTTATTGTTTATTTCTTACAAAGGTTTGGGTTTAGCTCATTCGCTATAATGGGGACATTGGGGCTTTTTATACGTTAACAAAAGAAATACATGTGAGTCAGAACTATTTACACATATCACTATCCTTAGAGAACATTGAACTAATTGATTAATGGCTAGTCATTGTTAGCTTTCAACACTATGTTAGTTCCTTGGACTTTTTCAAAGGGTTTGTAGAGGAAGTTTAAGAGACAGGAATGTTTATGTTTTTAATGTGTTCTGCATTAATTCTTTCTCACATTTTTCTTCCCTTAAATGGGAAATAGTGTGCAAAAATTCAAACTCAGAGGGAGGGGAATCACGGTGTATGACAGAAGATGGGAGAGAATTTGATTTCTGGCCAGCTCAGTGGTGGGTAAAGCACGTGGGGCCTCTGCTCGGCATGCATTAAAATGTCCTTTGAGTACTCTGCTCCATAATTCCTAAGTCAGTCAGGATGAGCCAGATCTGTGTAGTTTTTTTGTATAAGACCCTGCCAGTTTAGGCTGATGCGTAAAAAGTATCTATTTCTCTTGGAATCACGTCTGGTCTTTTGTGGCTTCTCATTGTCCATGAGAGGTACAGGAAATGTGGGTCTTTCGGTAGTAGATCGCATGTTCTTATGGATTAGTGTTCCAGTTAGGGTCACTTCCTTTATTCAAGGGTGGTGAGTTTGATCCTCTTGAGTGATACTTTTTAGGCCCAAAATGGACCCTTAGGAGAAGACACCCACTTCATATATGAAACCTCAATAAACTTATCCTTCCTTTCTTTCCCGCCCACCTTTCCTTCTTTTTATCCCCCCCTTCTTCCTTCCCTCCCTCCTACCCTCCCTCCCTCCCTCCCTTCCTTCCTCCCTTCCTCCCTTCCTCCCTTCCTTCCTTCCTTTTGTGGTACTGGGGAATTGAACCCAGGGCCTTGTATGTACACTTTGCAAGTGCTTTTCCACTGGGCTGCACCCCCAACCCTCTTTTTATTCTGTCTTGAGACAGGGTCTCCTAGGTTACATGGCCTGCCTCTGCCCTTGAGCTTGAACTCCTCCTGCTTCTGCCTCCCAAATGGCTGGGATTACAGGTGTGCACCAGGGTGCACAGCTGGAGACTTTTCTTTTACAAAATCAAGTTGCTGGAAAACAATTTGTTTAAAGTGTGTAAACTTTGTTCTCTATATAAAATTTGATTTAGTCCTTATAGGAATCTTTGAGAAGAGTTTAGGACCCTTTACAGAACAACACACCCAAATTCCATAGAGTTAGGTGATTTGCTTGAGAAAGGTAGCTACCTTGCAATAGTTCTCCCCTAGTCACCTGTTCCCTGCAGCCTTAGCCCTGTGGCATCTGATCCCGTCAGATCTCGAAGCTAAGCAGGGTCAGGCCTGGTTAGTACTCGGATGAGAGACCACCTGGGAACATCAGGTGCTGTAGGCTTGGGAGACGGACCGGCAACCCACTCCCAAAAATCAGTCCACCATTGAAAACCCTATGAACACCAGAGAGACACTGACAATAGTGTTTCACCTGTTGTACGTAGGGTCACTATGAGTCGGATACCGACTTGAAGGCACCTAACAACAACAGTGACCTGTTATGTGTTTTGTGAGAGTTATTTATGCCTCCTGGTCTTCACCTTGTGCTCCTTTATTATTGACACGTAATTACTTGAGATCTAATGTACTGGACAGTACGTATTTGTTTCCCTGTTTTTATAGAAAGTCTTTAACTATGCAGTGAAAGTTAAACAGAAACATCTATGTTCAGTTATATCTTCCCCTGATTCCATTATCTCTTCTGTTCTGTCTGAGAGGAAATGTGAACCTCAGAGTCAGCCTTGATGACAAACTCTGCCTAGTCAGTGATTGTGACTTCTCAAGAATAAGTAGTCCTGTCCATCCCTTAGGCTCCTCATTGGTAAAAAGAGGGTGATAAAGCTTGCCTCCAAGAACTGATGAAGTTAGAGAAATCCCGTACACACATCACACTATAATAAAACCTTCAATAACAGTGTCTTTTCCAACCCAGAAGGCTGCCGAGTTCTCTCTACCAATGCTCACTCATTTTTCCCAGTTGTCCTTAAGTTTAATGCTTGGTTTTTTGTTTTTCCACAATAATACTGATAAGTAATACTAATTAAGTGCTAAATTTCTTCTGTTATATTGAGTTTTAATTGGTTGACAGAAATATTAGCTATTTGATATATAAATCAATTATCAAGAAGATTTGAAGTTGCCTTAATATTAGTCTGTCATTTCAAGTTTTATAACATTTGATTATACTGTCCATGATGTTACATCTAGTATGAATTTGCTTGCCCTTATTAGAATGTTCAGTGATGGTTGGACACTTCAGCACACCCCTCTAATCCCAGTGATTTGAGAGGTGGAGGCCAGAGGATCAGAGGTTTGAGGCCAGAAGCAGCCTGCACGATTTAGTGAGACCCCGTCTCAAAATAAAAAAACAAAAAGGGCAGGGAGTGCAGCTCAGCAGTGGAACATTTACCTTAGCTGCATAAAGCACTGGGGTCAACCTCCAGCCCTGGAGGAAGAAAGGAAAAAAAAATAAACCACAGTGGTTAGCAAATTAGGCTTTGGTTTCCTACCAAATATATCTACTTATGTGGTTAACTTTATCCTGTCATGGGGTGATAATTTCACTTGTCAAGGTCAACACAAGTTAAGACCAAGGATAGGATTTATCTGTTTCTTTTCTAGAGCTCTCTAAAGTTGTACCAAGATACTCATCAGGAATACGCTCGCGTAAGAGAGGAATGCTTGAAAAGTGATGCTCAGTAAGTACTTTTAAAATTACTGTACCAAGAGGATTCCCATCTTTAGACAAGGTAATGCTGACATAGCAGTGTTTCTCTTTTCCCTGCCTTTGGATTTGTTGGCCGTGAGGAACCGTGAGATCTTGAACTAGTCTCTCGACCTTGATTTCTACCTCTGTAAGATGGGAGTCAAATCTTCTCTGAGGGGTTTTAAGGAAAATTAAAAAGTCACAAAGTCCATGAAAGTTGTTACGTCTGTGTGTGTGTGAGCATGCACGTGTGTCTGTGTATATAAAAGTACAGTTATTGACTCCAGTCTTTGTAATACTTTAACAGAAGTCATTAGTTACAGTATCGCATCTGTGGAAAGGGTGCATTTGTTATGGTTAGTGCACTGGGCTATAAAAAGCTCTTTTTAGTTACTCTGAGGCTTGATTCCGTATTCACGTTTTTCACAAAGCAAACTTCCAGGCTGTACATACAGGTGGTTACTGTGGGTAAGATACAGCAGTGTCTCCGAGACTCCTCCTCAAGTTGTTAGCCTCCCTCTCTGACTCTCAACAGTCCATCCTGAAACAAGGGCCTTTCTCCAGCTGCTGCCTCCCTTCAGGTGGAGCTGGGAGTACAGCTCCATGCGTGAGCCTGAAAAGTGGCCTTGATGATACCCTGGACTGATACGTAGGGACCCATGGGCGATATCACTTTCTATAAGGGGAGGTCCCAGGCATGTTTGCGGCAAAACCTGGATAGGTCTGTAGTGTGTATTGCTTATGGAAAAGGCAGATTTCTTAAAATCCATTTTAGAAATATTTCACTTGAAGTGGTGTACTGTTCTTTTTAAAGTTTTGTTCTACATACAGAATAGCTGCTGGTATTATTAGTTGTTGACATGTAATACTAGTTGTGACTAAAAATTTATCATATAAATCTTAGTATAAAAACATTTCATGAGTTGTATTTTTTTCTGCTATGCTTTTTCTTGTTGTTTCACTTAGGAATTTTTTTTTTTTTTTAATTAGGAAGAAGAAGCTGGAAGCTAAGGTGAAGAAGCTGGAAGGTAAGTGGTACTGTTATTACCTGGCTGGTGGGAGCCAGTGGTCATCACACAGATACTCAGTGACTATGTGAGGTTGTAAAACTTGATCAAATAGTTGACGGGTTGCGTATATTGTTGACGGGTGGTGTATATCCAGGTAGCTTCAGTAAGGGTTCTGTTGGGAAGCAGGGTGTGTTACTCTCCTCTCAGCAGCTGGACAGGTCCACGGAGATGGAACATGGCAACCCTTGAAAGCTGCAGTGCTCAGGATAATAGATCATAGCTCACATTGTTGCTATAAAACCTCAACAATTAACAAAATGATTTAATTCGGAAAGTTGGATCACATGGGTAGAGGGTTTCTCATTCTTTTTCCCAAAAGAAATATGTGATTACTAGAAAAGGTTGCCTGCAGCCGGACCACTGTAGCGTCAGATTTCAGAAGCTGAGCAGGGTTGGGCCTGGTTACTACTTGGATGGGAGACCACCTGGGAAGACCAGGTGTCGTAGGCTTGGGAGAAGGACCCGGTAACCCACTCCCAAAAATCAGTCCGCCATTGAAAACTCCCTGAATAGCAGAGAAGCATGACAGTAGTGTTTCATCTGTTGTACATAGCGTCACTATGAGTCGGGCACCAACTCAATGGCACCTAACAACAAATAAAGGTTACCACTTTTCAGCATCAAGAAACTCGTTCATGTAGATAGTTTTGACACACTCCTAAAGAGGTTTCTATGAACTTTCCTACATTGAGGATTGGCCAGTTTATGGCTGGTCCTCCCCCAAACCTCACTCTTCTGCTAGCAGCTTCTAGTCTACACTGAGTAGGCAGAGTGCCAGAAGGCCACAAAGGAATCTGTTATTTCCTCACATTTCAGCTAATACTGCTTTCAGAAATCAGTAGGAGTGGAACTCAAGATCAGTTTGTTTTTGCTTTTCCTTCCTCCACTGCGGAGTTGGACAGCGACATAATACCAAGTAGAGAAAGACAGGTTCTGCCATCTCCGCCTCTCACATGGTTTCCTTTAATCCTCCTGGGTTTTAGCAGTCAGTTTATCTACTGTGGGGTTCCGACCATTGCATTGATGATGCTCTACTTCAGAGACAGTGTTTTCATTTAAAGTGAAGGAAGAGTTTAAGTTTAGTTGCATCAGAGCATATGGAATAATAGTGGCTGAAAGTCACTAATTTATCTAGATTGGGCCAAACATTTTAGACTTAAACTCTTTAAATGTTTTGATGACGTCTTCCTCTGACTTGGTTATGACATGAGCATTGACAGTTATAGACAGGAGGCAGTAGGTTCAAGACTGTGTTCTAAATCTTGTCCTGTTGGTGTATGGGCATAAGTGACCCGCAGTACCCACGAGCCTGTATATGCAGCTTTGAGAACAGAATTTCTCTGAAATGAAATGTAGCCTTTCCTTTTTACATGGCAAAAGTAAATTTCTCCTGGAAATGATACTGCTTAATGAAGATTATTGAGGAAAAAAATACTCAAACGTGTCAGTGGGGTCAGGAGACAGTTGTTACTATGGTGTCTTATGGGATTTTGCTTTTCTTAGCAATTGCGTATGAACATATCAGTATAATGAGAAACGGGGTTCAGTTCATCATCAAAAAAGACATCTAACGATCTGTCCTGAAGGACAGTGCTGTCAGAGATTGAATAATGTCCTAACGCTTACAAGGGAGGCTAGTTGAGATGACTGTTATTCAGATTTACACACTGACTACTAAGGCCACAAATGAAGAAAGGGGAGATTTTTATCATCTTCTACAATCTGAAATTGATCAAACATGCAATCAACATACATCAATAATTACTGGTGATGGTAATGCAAAAGCTAGAAACCGAGAAGGCCCAGCAGTTGGAAAATACGACCTTGGTGACAGAAACGATGCTGGCGATTGCATGATAGAATTTTGTCAGGCCAACAACCTTTTCATTGCAAATACCTTTTTTTCACCAACATAAGCAGCAACTATATACATGGACTTCACTAGACAGAACAAACAGGAAACAAATGGACTATATTTATGGGAAAGGGTGATGGGAAAGCTCAGTATCAAAAGTTGGAACAAGACCAGGTACTGATTGTGGATCAGACCATCAACTGCCTATTGTTGTTGTTAGGTGCTGTCGAGTCGTGTCCGACTCATAGCGACCCTTATAGGGTTTTCAATGGCTCTTTCGGGATTGCCTTGGGAGTAAGTTGCCACATCCTTCTCCCATTTTATGGTGCTGGGAATCAAACTCGGGACCTCAGAGACTGTAGAGCGGTGCTCTACCAACTGAGCTAAATCCCAGCCCTATGAAAGTTCAAACTGAAGCTGAGGAAAATTGGAAGTGTTCAAGAACCAAGCTATGACTTTGAGTATATAATACCTCAGTTCAGTAACAGATTTGATTCATTAGACACTAATGATCTAAGACCAGACCAGTTGAGACATGACATCAAAGACATCATTCACTAGGAATGCAAAAGGTTATTAAAAAGAAAAGACTAAATTATATATCAAAAGAGACTCTGAAACTTACCCTTGAATGTCCAACAAATAAAGTAAAGGGAAGATATGACAAAGTTAAAGAACTAAACAGGATTTCAAAGGGCAGCTTGAGAAGACAGAATCTAGTAATGACATCTGCAAAGAGCTGGAGATAGAAAGCCAAAAGGGAAGAACATGCCATATTTTTTTCAAGCTTAAAGAATTGAAGAAAAAATTGAAGCCTCGAGTGGCAATAGTGAAGGATTCTACAGGGAAAAATTTTAAGTGATGCAGAAAACATTAAAAGAAGATGGAAAGATTACACAGTCATCCCGAAAAATTGGTGGTTCCTCAACCATATCAAGAAGTTACATATGACAAGGAACTAATGGTACTGAAGGAAGAAGTAGAAGCTGCCTTGAAGGCATTGGAGAAACACAAAGCTCTAGGAGTTGATGGAACACCAATGGAGATGTGTCAGCAAACAGATGCAGCACTGGACGTGTTCACTTGTTTATGCCAAGAGATTTGGAAAACAGCTACCTGGCCAAATGATTGGAAGAGATCCATATTTTGCCTGTTCCCAAGAAAGGGGATCTGATAACTGAATACAGAAATTGTCAAACAATATCATTAATATCTTGTGCAAGTAAAATTTTGATAAAGATCATTCGAAAGTGACTGAAGCAGTACATTGACAGGAAACTGCTGGAAAAGCAAGCTGGATTCAGAAGAGGACATGGAACCAGGAACATCATTGATGTCAGGTGGATATTAGCCAAAATCAGAGAATACAAGAAAAATGTTTTTACTCACCATGCGAAGGCATTTAACTGTGCGGATCACAACGGATTATCAATAACCCTGCAAAGAATTGGAATACCAGAACACTTAACTGTACGCATGAGGAGTCTGACTATGGGCCAGCAAGCAGTCATTTGAATAGAACAAGGTAATACTGCTTGGTTTAACATCAGGAAAGTTGTTCATCAGGGCTGTATCCTTTCACTATATCTCTTCAATCTCCCTATGTAGCAGATAATCCAAGAGTTTGGACTGTGAAGAAGAACGTGGCATCGTGATTGGAGGAAGACTCATTCACAACCTGCTTTATGCAGATGACATAACTCTTTTTGCTGAAAGTGAGGAGGATTTGGAACATTTACTGAAGAAGGTCAAAGAACACAGCCTTCAGTGTGGATTGCATCTCAGCATCAACAGAACAAAAATCCTTACAACTGAGTCAATAAGCAACTTCATGATAAATGGAGAAAAGATTAAGGTTGTCCACAGTTTTGCTTTGCTTGTTTCTACGATCACTTCCACAGAAACAGCAGTCAAGAAATTGAAAGATACATTGCATTGGGAATAGATGTTGCAAAAGACCTCTTTAAAGTGTTGAAAAGCAAAGGTGTCACATTAATACTAAGGTGTGCCTGACTGATGCCATTTTATTTTCAGACACATCATATGCCTGTGAAAGTAGTACAGTCAATGAAAGCAAGAGGAAAAAGTTGGTGCTTTTGAATTATGGTGCTTGAGACGAATATTGAATATACCATGAACTGCTAAAAGAACCAACAGATCTGTCCTAGAAGAAGTGCAACCAGAGTGCTCCTTGGGGGCAAGGATGGCTGGAGTGTGTCTTGCCTATTTTGGATGTTTTGTCAAGAGGGACCAATCCTTGGAGAAGGACATCATGTTTGGGAGAGTGACATGTCAATGAGGAAAGGAAGTCTTCAAATGGATGGATTGACCCAGTGGCTGCAACAGTGGGCTTAAAAATAAAAAAGACTGTGTGCCTGGCACAGTGTCAAGGAATGTTTTGTTCTTTTATACATAGGGTCACTATGAGTCAGACGCAACTTGACAGCACCTAACAACAACAACATATCCATATAAATCCAGTGTTGATCAGATTCTAATAATGTTTGGAATATTTGGTGCTTTAGAAGAAAAAGCTGGAATGAAGGATTTGCTAAAAGTCTAGAAAACTATAAAAATTCCTAAGGAGTAAATGACTAATGCAGGCATTTGGAATTGGGACAAATTAACTTGTTGAAAGGAATTCTAAGAAAGAAGAACAATATCTATAGTAAACATTATGAAAGCTCTCTCATTCCCTACACACTCCAGATAATGGTTACATTGTTAAGTAATTCTGAGATACAATTTCAGTTCTAAAATCTTTAAGATCTTTAACTGATTGTTGAAATGAGAGGAACAGGTGATACAGAGGCATCTTTCCCTGTCCCTCAGTGCACTGAATTCTTGCTTGAGTGGAAGGGTTTGAGATTGCTGTGCCTGGTTTAGAAAGAATTCTTCAGGCCTCTGTCAGTTCTATTGTTAGGTGCCATCGAGTTGATATCCGACTCCTAGCGACCCTCATAGGGTTTTCAATGGCTGAGTGCTTCGAGATTGCCTTGGGAGTGGATTGCCAGGCCCTTCTCCCATTTTTGCGGTGCTGGGAATTGAACTCGGGGCCTCAGAGACTGCAGCTCAGTGCTCTACCCACTGAGCTAATAGGGCCCTTAGTTATATAAATATTTAGGTTTAAAAAAAAGACATTCTTCCATTTGTTGTTGTTGTTGTTGTTAGGTGCCGTCTAGTTGGTATCCGACTCATAGCGACCCTCATAGGGTTTTCAATGGCTGACTGTTTCGGGATTGCCATGTCCTTCTCCCATTTTTGCGGTGCTGGGAATTGAACTTGGGACCTCAGAGACTGCAGAGCAGTGCTTGAGCTAAATCCTAGCCCCTTCTTCCATTTAGAAGAGAAAAAATTAGATTAGATTTTGAGTAGTTCGTTAACTTGAGTAGCAATGCTGTTGTTAGGTGCCGTCTAGTAAATTATTTTTCTGTCTGTTCATTGCACTTTGTAAATAGAGGCTGCCGTCAAGCAAACTCAGGACTTCAAGCAACTTAGAAATGAAAAGAAAATACTTGAAAAGGAATTTAAGAAGACACAGGTACCAGATAAAACACTGCATGCACACTTGACACTCCTGGCTTCAGGGCTCCCGTGGTGTCTTTGTCCTGACTGTCGTAGGAATTGAGCACGAGGCCCGTTGGGAGCCACAGTCCAGTTGCCTGTTAAGTTACACTTGTTTTACATTTGGTCCACCATGTCTGCACTGCTTATCCACTGTAAAACTCTTAATGCGTTTCCCCCTCCCCCCACAGGAAAGACTTGATGAATTTTCTAAGCAGAAAAATGAGAAAGGTGAGTTTTCAGTTCGTGCTTACTTAGAAATTCTGTTTTGATGCGCAGCATTGTTTTAATACTATTTTTCCCTACCTGTTTTTTAGAACTGAGACATATTGGAACACAAATTTCAAGTGATTCATATGGAAGCATAGACAAAAGTAAGTATATTGGAACTCATTACTTTGTGTATTACGTTTAGTGCTCTGGGATTTTTTGCATGTTGCTCATACGTATCATTGTAAAAATTCGAGAGGTTAGTGGATATTTCATGTTGGAAGAAGCCATATATTATTTCAGGTAGTTGTTAGATTCCCATATATATATAATCAACTTATTCTTTTATAAATTATTATCATGAATGAAAGAGTCAAAACAGTGTTATTTGGGAAAGGAAAAGCAAAGAAATGATTTCCACGTTTTTCAATAAGTGTGGATTTTCTCAGTAGATTAGTTTTTCAGATTAATCTATTAAATTTCTCATGTGCCAATTCATAAAAAGTGCTAATGCCAGGGAGGAAAGCTGTAGAGTCAAAGCCCTGTATTATATTTTCTGAAGACAAAAGAGTTTAGGGAAGGCCAGAGTTAAAAAGAAATGTAAATCATAGTAACCATAGAACAAGGGAAATGCAGATGTCTCCAAGCATATTTATTACCGAATGCTTCTAATGACAAGAAGGCGTAGTGACACTGGATGGTGAGAAATTGGGAGTTTTTGCCTCTATACTTGTAGTGACTGACCTTTGGTTATTTACTTCTCGTTACGTTTCTCATTTTAAAAGTGGAGATTGTAAATTTGAATTTCTGCTCTATCACAAGTTTTTTATACAGATAAAATTTAAATGCTTATTTAGCAAATGATGGTAATTTCATCTCACACATGTTGCATTTTGTCTGAATATAAATGATTAAAACACTGAAATTTTCATGCGCAAATATATAGTGTCTTGAGAAGTCACCTTTACCCCCTACACGCCTTTTTTAAAATTCAGAGAACAAATTTGTGTTTTCGTTGGCTTGAGACTTTAGTATTTCACACTTTTCAGCTGACTGGGCACTGATTTGTCCTTTAGCATTTCCACTAATGTCTAACTGCACAGAGTTTGGCTATGTCGTTGCCAGTCTGTGTGCGGAAGGAAAATGAGGCACCTCCCTTTTCCACCAGCAGTCGGGCTGAGTTTAATGACCTTTCCTTTGAGAGCAGCAGGTTTGTTGTGGACCTTCCTCTTCAAGACAGGCCTCACCTCCTCGCAGTTATTCTCTGTCCTAGGGTCTGTCTTTTTTTTTTTTTTTTTTAATTAATTAATTAATTAATTAATTTTTTTTTCAAATGCTGTGTTACTGCTGCAAGTAAAATTATCTTATGTTTTGATTTCATCTACTCTAATGATGAGGGCAGGAATATTATCTAATGTACATTTTACTTTTTCCAAGTAAATAAATACAGTCATCTGTGGACCTTGATGCATTTTATTCTTACTCCTTAACTGTATCCTTAATGCTTTTCCCCATTAGTGCTTGACTTGAGAAGGAATTGGCATGTATTGAGTTGACTTGCCTTTTCAAAAAGCCTGCCTGAGTGCCACTCTGCTTTCCTTTCTTTCAAATTCCAATGAAAATGACCCAAATAAAAAATAGCTCTCCAGGTGGGAGCGGTGGTACACACCTGTAGCACTAATACTTGGGAGGCTGAGGCAGGAGAATTGTAAGTTCCGGTGCAGCTTTGACTGTAGTGAGACCCTGTCTTGAAAAAAAAAAGTAGCTGTCCTATGTAGTTAAAAAGTTTACCATCAATCAAAGAAATTAAATAGGATGATGGAAAGCATTGGTAACAGTTACCAAGAAAACAACATTGCTCAAAAAGCAGGTTTCACTGTAGAATTCTATAATCTCCCCAGATCAGAGGGTCAGAGTGTGGGCAAATGAGCAGGACTTAGTGTGTTGTAGGTACTTGATTAGAAGGTGAGGATGTGTCATCCTGCCAGTTTCAAAAACTGTGTGGCTTTTACCCTCAGGGTGGCCCAAATGCAGTTTTCTGAAGTTTTTACCATGATACGAGAGGTGACCAGAGGGGCGTGAGTGTCAGAAAATTGGGTAATCGTGGCTTCTTTGAGGGCTAGCCACCTTTCTTCCTGAAAAATAAGACGTTTCTATGCTCTGTAAATTCTCACAGTTTCATTCACTCCAGACCACCCCACCCCACAAAAAAGACAGAGTCCTATATGTTCATGAAACGGAAGCCGCGTTTCTTGCCAAAGGAATGGGACTAAATGGAAAGGCTGAAGGAAACACTGAGGCTACCAAAGACGTTCTGCCCGAACTCGGCACTAAAACTCTGACAAACAGAAGTGGCCAGAAACAGAGGTCCCACGTACCAGAAGGCAGGGAGCACATGGATGAGAAGAAAATGTTGAAAATGGGACTCGGATTCCTAGAGAAAGTCTAGGAACGCACCCAGAGATGCTGCTGTGGGGTGAACGGAATGGGGGTGGGGGTGGGGGGTCGTTCCTGAGAATGAAAACTGTAGTTAGAGAAATAAACCTGTTAGGGAGCTGACTGTTGACTGGGCAAGTGGAAGACTGATTTAGTGAACTGGGAGATGAAGTCCTAGGTGTCTCTGAGAATGTAGTGTGCGGAGACAAATAGGAGCTGCTAGAGGAAATATGGGCTGGGATTTAGCTCAGTTGGTAGAGCGCTGCACTGCAGTCTCTGAGGTCCCGAGTTCAATTCCCAGCACCACAAAAATGGGAGAAAAGACCTGGCAATCCACTCCCAAGGCAATCCCGAAATAGCCATTGAAAACCCTATGAGGGTCGCTATGAATCGGATACCAACTCGATGGCACCTAACAACAATAGACGAAATATGAGCATTTTGATGTCTCCGATGCATCTGTGGGAACTTCTCAAAGCGGGAAGGAGGTGAAGAAATGATAGAAGGAATTTGCCTGAGGAGACAGCGTATGTAACCTAGGCATATTCATATCACAGTGGCCTCACAGGAGGTGAGCGTCTCTGACATGTTATCAGGAAATATGCCAGAAATCCAATGAAGCAGAAAGGTTAAACACAGGGATGGGTAGTTACTTCAAGCAATGCTAACATAAAAGCAGTAAGGCAGGACAGTAATTTCAAGCTTAGTATGAAATTTATGTGGATTAAAAGGGAATGTGGAGGTTGGTTAAAAGTAGAGTTCACTAAGAGGATACTACTGTCATGCGCCAAAGAGCACGAAGTTAGGCCAGGCGGAACTTTGGGAGGGGAAGAGCCAAATCTTTCTTGTGAGAGGCTTCAGGCTGTTTCTTAGAAATACCTGATGAAAGCAGACAAGAGATGTAATTGGAATCATAACTGCAAGGTGATAATTTAGATACACTTCTGTAAACCACATAGAGTTCTCTGAAGTACTTGCAATGCATTTATAAAAGTTTCTAATGTACAACCAGAAAATCTAGATTGAGTGAGATACTAAGAAAAAATATTCCTCCATCCACTCCCTTAAGATAACAGAATAGGAAAGGAGTAATGAAACAGAGCCTGCAGCCGTACCACCGTGGCATCCGATCCCATCAGATCTCAGAAGCTCAGCAGGGTCGGGCTTCGTTAGTACTTGGATGGGAGACTGCCTGGGAACACCAGGTGCTGTAGGCTTGGGAGAAGGACCCGGTAATATACTCTCAAGTAACAGCCATTGAAAACCCTGTGAAGAGCAGAGAAGCACCAACAGTACTGTTTCACCTGTGGAATGTAGGGTCGCTGTGAGTCAGACACTTACTTGACAGTAGCTAACAAGAACAATTGAAACGGATGGCTTGACCTTTGCAGTGCTATTGAAGCTGCCAACTCTGTGGCAAGTGTGATCAAGAGAAAAAGGGAAGAAAACCCAATAACAAGGACTGTGATAGCTGTGAAACTACAAAGGACTTTTAAATTCCTGTTTCATGTCCACATGTGAAAAGTAGGTGAAATGAACCATTTTCTAGGAATTCATGCTCAAATTGACTGAGAAGAGTTGTTGCAGACTTGAACAGAAAATAACCCAAAAGAACTTTTTAAGATACTAGGCATGGTGGCACATGCCTTAATCTCAGCAACGCGGGAGGCAGAGGCAGGAAGATCACAGGTTTGTGGCCAGAGGCAGCCTCTATAACTTAGCAAGGCTGTCTCAAGGTAAAAGATAAATAAATAATAAAAAAGAGCTTTGTAAGAACAAAGTTATAATGCTATAATGTATCTAAGTAGTTTATGGGTGACTTCTCCAAAGCCTTCAGTGAAAAACTAATGTTACTATTACTATTTCAGAACTTCAAAAAATATGGAGTATTTCTATGGCATCCCCCTGTATCAGAACCAAGTAGGGATAACAAGCACACATATCCTTGAGACACAGTTCTGTCACTTGATTACATAACTGCAAAAAATGCTAAATGGGAAGGCACCAAATCTATGAATTATTTAGACCGTAAATTGAGACTTAAAGATTTATCTCAGGAATATTATACCTGGTTCAAAGAATATTATGTTCAGTTCAGTACCCATTTGTAATTAAAAAGTAATAATTTGATGAGATAAAATTTAAACTTGAGAAAGATAAAGCATTGAAAGCACAGGTATTACTGTCAGAAAGAAGGGGAGGATACTTTTTGTTACTTCATCCTTTAGGTGCTAAAGGCCCTACCCAGTGCAGCAAAATAAACCCAAGAGTAGGCACTGTGGATACGAATAAGCAAGAGTCAGAGCCGTTTTTCTTTTAGACCGTATGACTGTAGAATGTCCAGAAGACTCTATTGCAAACAGCCATAGGAGCTTGATAAAGTTGTGGCATGACCATCCACATTGTGCCGTCCTTAGCCTGTTAGAGAAGGAGCGGAATAAGAACGGTCCATCCTCAGATGGGGACTGAACCATCAGATGTCAGGGAAACGACCTAAAGCAGCGTGTAATGTCTCTAGGAGGAAAACCGTAAAACTTCCCTGGAGAGGTTTAAAGAAGACCTGAACACACGGATAAGCGTGACGTTCCAAGATGAGAAGGTTCAAAGGATGAAGATGTCAGTCTTCCTTAAATACATCTCTAACTATGTAATCCCCTTGAAATCCCAGGAAGGTGTTCAGTAGAAAGGAACAAGCCGGTGTTGAAGGCTCATCAGGCGGAATAGATGTTTAGCATAATAAGATTTCTTAAAGGGGAGAACTGAGCAGGATCATGCCCTAACAGTATAAGTCTGTCATATTAAGGAAGTGTGTTATTCATACCGAGACTGACAAAACCGTGGGGTGGAAAAGTCCAGAAGTAATCTTAAATGCCTTAGATTTTATAATGGAAGCATTTTAAAGGATGAAAGAGGGGGTACATTTCAATTTAATGTGGTTTTTGTCTTCACAACTAAGTAATAAAGACACACTGAGGATGTTCTTCTATTTTGTTGGGAGTGGCTAGTTTTTAGGGGTCCGATTAGAAGTCTGAGTGCTCTGTTGGAATAGGAATAGCTCTGATTTTCAGCCTCCCTGAGCATGGAAAAGTAACTTCTTCTCTTTTTCTTCAAGGTTCCTTGCTTGCTGCTTTGGGTATACGTAATAAGCAGGGATCCTGGTCAGGTCATTTAAGCAAAGGGGATTACACTGTGTGGAAGCAGGCTTTTGGGTAGGTTAAATCACACTGTAGAGAAGCTCCTCAGTCACAGCATGTGGGACTCAAAATTCTGGAACCTCACACAGAAATCATCAGGTCAGTTTGGCTCAGGAGACACTGGAAATATCCAAGTGCTCAGGCTTACTGTGACTATGTCCTCCTCGCTTTTCCTGGTAGCCTTTCAGCCGACTTCCTTTTTAGAGTGATTCAGTTTGCCATCTTCAATAGGTCTAACCTATTTTAAAATCTGTGATTGATTCCTGGAGATATTGTGGTTTAAAAGATTGGTCTTTTCATTTTCTCTGGAAGTTGATTAAAAATCTTACTGATTTCAATAAATGCTTGAAATTAATTTAGAAACTTAAGTTTAAGGAAACTGTAATAGAACTTGGAGGTGGTCTGAAATTACCTAATACCTAAAGCTAATTTTAGATGAATTTTAATTAGTGTGGGTTTTTTTATGTACATTTCACCACAAGCTATTTATATTTGTTTAAACATTTTTAGCCTTAGATATTTTCTGTATAACTAACAAGTTAAAAAAGCTTTAGAATTCTGATATTGTAATTCTCATATTGATTTCTTTAGGGCTGTATTTTTACAACTGTCTTTGGCCTTTCAGCTTGAATCAGTGATTTTTAGCCATGTTAGGAAGTTAGACCCCTTTGAAAATTGATAAAAATCCCCAAGGTAACTATCCTTAAGAAAATGTGAGATCTTTATATGCTCATATGTGGGTCTGACACTGTGCATATTCATATACACATATTTTGTGTCCCTCAATTCCATCGATGGATTTTCTGTTGTTTGTGAGGCCCACAGGTTAGTGACAGGGTGATTGACTGATGACTCTTCTGAGAACCTCATCTGCCTGAGGGGTGCTTTGCTACTTTGCAGAATACACAGCGCAGGAGTCCCAGACCCTTAAGTTGTGCCTACTCTCTCCACCTCACAGTACTCTGGGGAAAGTGTGTGGGCTAAGGATACATTTGCCCTACACATAGATAAAGGTGATGAAGCCTTTAACAAGTGGACTGCATCTTTTGAGTCCTTCCTCCCTCAAAGTCAAAAAGTACAGCCGGGCGCGTGGCACACACCTGTAATCCTAGGGGCTCGGGAGGCAGAGGCAGGAGGATCGCAAGTTTGAGACCAGAGGCAGTCTGCGTAACTTACTGAGACCCTGTCTCAAAAAGTAAAAAAAAATGGGCTAAGGGTGCAGCTCAGGGATCCAACACTTGCATAGCATGCAAGCTCGAGGCCCTGGGTTCAACCCCCGGTACTGAAGGAAAAAAAAAAAAGCAAACTTACATTGAGCTTTAAATTTTTAGCAAGAGCATTGCAGACCTTTCTGTCAGTAATTAGGTGGATTGTGCAGCATGGTTGGCTGTGAGGAAGATGTTTGGATCCTTGTTTTTGAGTCCCCGGTGAATCCTGATTTCACAGCAGGGTGTTTGGGCCGGGTGTAGGCAGAAGCAACGGCATGACTTTCCTGTTTTCCTCTTCCACAGGAAAGGTGAAGCTGCTCCTGAAGGAGCTCTGGCTCTGTGTAAACACGGCCCACAGAGCACCTGGTGCGGGCAGCAGGCGAGTCCCAGGTGAGAGGAGCTGAGCAGAAGCGCACGCCACGCTTAGAAGGCGAAGCGAGGCAGGCGCCGTGGCGCACACCCGCAGTCCCCGTGACTCGGCAGGCGGAGGCAGGACTGCCAGAGACAGCCTGAGTCACTTAGCGAGACCCTGGCTCAAAGCAAAACATGGGCTGGAGGTGCAGCTCACTGGTAGAGCGTTTGCAAAATATGTGCATGGACAAGGCCCTCGGTTCAGTCCCCAAGTGCCACAAAAAATAAAGTAAAATAAATAAATAAATAGTAGGAATGTTCGCCATGGGCATTGCCTTCCATTTTTAATATGTCTCTTGCATCTAATATTGAAAAAAAAATGAAATAAGCCAGAGTGGTACTGTGGATTATAAAACTTGTTTCCCTTCATTGTGACTTTTTATCTCATCAAATGTATTTACCTGGTATTTTTAAGCAACAGCTTTCATCAGAGAATATTTAGAGAAACTGGAAGGGCAAAAAAAAAAGAGGTACATCTGGCAGGTACACGTGGAAGACTGAAAGGTGAAGCTTTAAGATCACGAGTTTGGTTTATCCATCAGCAATTTCACTTACTCTGCACGTAACTTACCAGTTCCGTTGTTCAAGTGTCTTGATTCACAGTCAGACATCGTGGAGACTGTCTGCCGTGTTCCCGCTTACAGCCTATTCAGGATTTCAGATCTGGCAGTAGATTCTAGCCATTCCTAGTGGAAGGGAAGGCAATAGCTGACTTGTGTAAGATTAAAATGCGTCATAGTTGACTTCATCATTTTACTGATTTTGGAAGATTAGCTGCCATGAATTCATAGGTTATCGAAGATCTAAATGATAGAAATATGGGTACCTAATCTTCCTCTCAGACTTTTCTGAAGACAGAGTTCCCTCAGAAGAATGTTAACGGATGAGGCGCTGATTTTTACTTCTGCTGGATTCAGAATTTGTCAGCTATTCAGAGGCACATTCGAAGAGGTTCCTTTCCTTGGTTCCCTTTCTGGGTAGTAGCATGGATAGTAGCCTGGTGATACGTGCAGCTTCTACATTTGTTTGCAGTTTGGAATTTATTTATTGCTTCACATAGTAGCAGCCTGGGACTCCATTCGGCCTTCCATACCTGTCAGTACTTGTTTTTGAAGCACTCGAGTTTTACAATGTTAAGGTGTTATTAGACAGCTATACTTCAGCTGAGTGTGGTGGTGCATGTCTGTAATCCTAGCACGCAGGAGGCTCTCCTGGACTACATAGCAAGTCCAGGGCCAGCCTCAGTTACAAAGTGAGACTCTGCCTGTCTCAAAGAAAAGAAAAGAAAAAAGAAAAGAAAAGAAGAAGAAAAGGCTGTCCTTTGCTTCATGAATAATCTGATGATTTCACTTAAAAACATACTTTTAGGGGCAAGTCTGCTGCTTATGTTCACTTTTCCAAGGTAGAAGGGTGGACATGGCACCCTTTAGAATCTTGTTGGATGCTGTTGAGTTGGATCCACGCTGCGTACAACAGAACAAAACACTCCCACCATGGTGCCATACACATGATCTTTTCATGTTGAGCCCAGTGTTGCAGCCACTACATTTCTTCTCATTTGGGGTTGTGCCACATCAGCAAAAGGAGGTCCCAGGGGCTTAACTCCATTCCCATCATTAAGGTTGACTCTACTTTGAGGAGGCAGTTCTTCAAAGTGCCTTC
This sequence comes from Pedetes capensis, assembly GCA_007922755.1. Lineage (NCBI taxonomy): Eukaryota > Metazoa > Chordata > Mammalia > Rodentia > Pedetidae > Pedetes > Pedetes capensis. The sequence goes on from VMDO01003928.1 coordinate 84,794, forward strand.
CAGCCTGGGGAGATCATTTTCTGGCACTATATTTGACAGTGCTCCTCTACTATTCGTAGGATTTTCAGTGGTTGTTTCTGGAGTGGTCTGCTTCTCCCTAGTCTGTCTGGGTCTGGAAGCTCAGCTGAAACCTGTCCACCATAGGTGGCCCTGCTGACATGTGAAATACTGGTGGCATAGTTGTTTTTGAATCTTACTATATCATAAAGTGTATTCTTTTTAAAATCTTACTTATTTTTTGTGGTATTGGGGGTTGAACCCAGGGCCTCTAGCTTGCATGCTTTGCGAATGCTGGACCACTGAGCTGCACCCTCAGCCCATTTTTTTTTTTTTACTTTCTGAGACAGGGTCTCACTAAGTTACACAGACTGCCTCTGGTCTCGATCTTGCGATCCTCCTGCCTCCACCTCCCAAGTCACTGGGATTACAGGTGTGCACCGATGCTCCTGGCTCTAAAATCTTATTTTCACATGAAAACAGTTGTAAAAATAGTGTAGCGAACTCTCTTAGACGCCCTAGCCAGATTTCCCTGATTCAAAAGTCTTCTGTTACCAATGATCAAAAGCAGAAGGTTAGGTGCAGACCTCTTGACTCAACCGCAGAGTTCATGTGAAATGCACATCTTCTTTCCTACTGACGTCCAGAACCCCATGTTGCCTTTAATCTCTCCAGCCTGACAGGTCCTTGACTTTTCCTTATTGCTGCGTCTTTGACACTTTGGGCGAGTGTGGTCTTATAGAAAGCCTGTCGTTTGGGCGCGTCTGACATTTTCTCATGTTACCCTGAGGCTGTGTTTTTGTGGCAAGGACACCAGAGTGATGATGTTCCTCTCTGCTCAGCGCATCATGCTGGGAATAGGTAATATGGCTATATATTAGGAGGCTGTCACCCACTACATTGAGCACCCATGAGTGATTCTCACCTGCTACAGTTACTGCTTTGGCATCTGCCCAGTGATGATTTTTGCATTTCTCTTATTCTGTGCATGGAAGAGCTGTGCTTTCTCCATCATTCGTCTCTTTCATGTGTCTGTGTACATCAGGTTAGTAGCCTGGAGAATTGTTTATTCCCTGCGGTACAGTGCGGTACCATGCTGAACGTTTTCCTTTCTCCAGCTTCCGTCGTTGGGGCCTGCTTTCAGAGCAGCTCCCAGGCCCATTCAGACACACTCCACTTTTCAGAGAACTTGACTCTCTGGCATTGCAGGGGGTTTCAGTCTCAATTTGTATTTTCTCTCCCCAGCCCAATAACCCTACTTCTCCAAAGAACTCTGGATCCTCTGTAAAACACTTTTGTAATTTTTAAGATATAGCAGTGATTTGCAGTGGTTGCTTCGGACCCATATTTCTTTGCTAATAATCAGGACCAACTGAAGTTCAATAAAATCCAGACTACCAAGGCATTGTTTTTATAGTAACTTTTCTGTTGCATTTTCATAGGAAATACATGTGTAATGTGCCTGTCAGCTTGTTATGCTGTGGGGGCATGCATGTTGCTGTGATGCTGAAAACGGTGGCACTGATATCTCAGATACCAGCAGGACCACCCATCGTGGGCAGGTTTCAGCTGAGCTTCCAGACCAAGACAGATTAGGGAGAAAGACCCAATAGCCATCTCCCAAAACAATTAGCCTTTGAAAACCCTATGAGTAGCACAGAAGCTCTGTCAAATACAGTGCTGGAAAATGAGCTCCCGAGATCGGAAGGAATTCAAAAGATGACTGAGGAAGAGTTGCCTCCTCAAAGTCGAATCGACCTTAATGATGGGAGTGGAGTAAAGCCCGCAGGACCTCTGGCTGCTGATGTGGTACAACTCAGAAAGAGAGGAAACACCATGGCTGCAGCCATGGGCTCGAACACAAAAGATCGTGTGCACGGCACAGAGTTGGGTAGTGTTTCTTTCTGATAAATGAGATTGCTATAAGTCAGACCCAGCTCGATGGCACATAACAACGTGTGTAAACTAATCAAGCCTCTTACCGTGTAGCACAGAAGTGGTCACGACTACACTGGCTACTGATTGACTCCAGCTTGCTTTTCAGACAGAAAATAGCGTCCCTCTCAGCTTGCACGCACACAACTATTCCTCTGCCATGCTGCACTGGTTGAATGGAAAGCTTTCCCAGAGCCCGAGTGAGTTAGCAAGGCCGTTCCCTCTGCTGCACTGCTTCCAGCTCTTCCTGGCCTGGTGGTGGTGGCCTTGTCTCATCCGCCTAGCCCATCCATGCGCCTGTGTCACTTTTATCAAGATAATGTGTACAAGTTTTCTGGTTGCCTTTTACAAAGTGCTTCTGCTTACTTGGACTTAGTATAGTTAATGTTTTGAACTGTTAGCATAAGATCGTGTTTTAAAGGTTTCTATATTGTAGATTGTTGTTGTTGTTGTTAGGTGCCGTCAAGTTGTGTCCAACTCATGTTGTTGTTGTTAGGTGCCGTCCAGTCGGTATCCGACTCACAGCGACCCTCATAGGATTTTCAATGGCAGTTTCGGGATTGCCTCAGGAGTGGATTGCCATGTCCTTCTCCCATGTTTGCGGTGCTGGGAATTGAACTCGGGACCTCAGAGATAGCAGAGTGGTGCTCTACCAACTGTGCTGAATCCCAGCCCTATATCGTAGATCTTTGATGTATCTTTTTCTCTCCCTCCCAGAACAACCTACCAAAGAAAACACAAGCTCCAGCACGTCTGGGGAAGAGGACGCCCTACCTCCCGCCCAGGGCGGTCTTCCCAGGGTCTCGGATGTGCACCCATGCCTCCCGGATCTGTCCATGGAGGCGGAGGGTGAATTCACCTCCAGTGACAGTGTGGAAGGAGAGAGGCCCGGCAGAGCGAACCACGGCGCCGACCATGTCTCCACAGAAACCAGGAGTCCTGAGGTGTTCGTGCAGCGTCTTGACAACGGGGACAGCGCTGGCTTTCCTGACCGTGGCCATGTTTACGATGAAGACCTTCAGGCCGTACTTGACTTCTTCAAACTTCCCCCTCCTCTTCTGTCTCCGGTGCCCTCTCCCCCTCTGATGTCATCACCGCACCTGGGCTCCTTACCTTCTTCACTGGCGCCTGTGAGTTTGTCCCCTGAGTTTTCATTTCATGCCGATGTGTTGTCCGCCCTGATACGTCCGTGATACCCAAAGCACGTTAGTGGACTCAGGCAAAACTCCTAACTCACACCAGTTTTACTGGCGAATAACAGGAGAAGCCGTGAAGGCGTGCCGCGTCCTTTGGGTCAGCATGGATAGGATGATTTTTTTTCTTTTTACTTTGTATCGTGGTTGCATTTTTATTTGTCTTTTACTGCAACCACATGGTAAGTTTCCCGTAGCAAGGCTGTGCTGTTTATCTTTCTCTTAGAGCCTGCGTGTGATAGACACGCAGTGTGTTAGACCCGTACCGTAAGCATGGGGCCTCAGCAGTGGGGCGCAGGCCCTGTGCAGGGCGCACATGGCGGTGGCCTTCACTGGGTGAATTCGCCATCTTCTCGTGTATTTGCAGAGTGGAGTACAGCAGTGTCCTGGGAAGTCAGTTTGGACGAGGCAGATTCACATACGTTTTGGTTTAAAGAACAGATGAATGTGATGTTCTCTTACCTTCCTGGCACCCAGCTAGGCCCTGGTGGTGCCGAGGTACCTGGAGGCACAATGACGTGCTGGGGCTGTTGTGTAAGGTTGGGCAGGAAAGGTGCAGACAGCGGGCCTGCTGGGGTAGAACTAACTGTGCAGTGCTAGGGAGCACTGTGGTTGAGAGGTTAGAGCTAAGGCCCAGGGGAGGCCGGGCCGGCCTCGGAGGCCGTGCCAGTGCTGCTGGAAGAAAGAACCCTCCCACCGGGTGGGAAAGAGTGAGTAGCTCGGAGTTGGAGGAGCTGTTGGGAGAGCGGAATTGAGCGAGGGCGAGCCAGGCCCTGGGGACCGTCTATGCAGCCCACATCCAGGAGGCCCACAATGTCTTCCTGCCGAGCTTCCACTCTACCCACAGGGCAGGGAGAAGCCCTCAGTGATCCAGGGTGGGGGCCGTGCCAGGTCTAGATCTGAAGGCATCCTTTAGAAAGTAGGAGTGGGAGAGAGTCAGGAAGCCAGCACGGCCTAATGAGGGCCATGGTTTTTTGGTGGTTTTGTTTGTTTGTTTTCTGTTGTTGGGTTGTTGTGGCTTTTTGCAGTAGTGGGCGTTGAGCCCAGGGCCTTGCTCAAGCTAAGCAAGTGCTCCCCCACTGAGCCGTACCCCCGGTCCCTTTCTTATTGTTTATTTTGGGACAGGTTCTTGCTAAGTGGCCCAGGCTGCCTCTGGCCTGGAACTCCTGGTCCTCCTGCCTCAGGCTTCAAGTCTCTGCAATGACAGGTGCGCGCACAGTTGCTTGGCAGGGCCACTGTGTATTCGCAATTTACCAAGTTCTTGATATCTGGACCCATTTGTTGGCACTAAGGTTGAGGAAGCGGGATTGGTGTCAGCATTTACCTACCAGCCTTTCGTCCCCTTCCTCTATGAGGAGTGAGAGCTGGTGGGTGGAGGTTTCTGCAGCAGAGCTGGTCGCTGAGTAGCTGAAGAACGAGGTGGTGTGGGGGAGAAGGGGTCAGGGGCAGCCCTGGCGTGAGTGGTGTGAGGAGCCATGCTGCATGCAGGACCCTCTGCAGCCCCTGGTGTGCAGGCCCCTGGCAGGGAGGGGAAACAAGGCTAAGGAGCTTGTGGCTGGAGACTTCAGAGTCGACCTCTTTTCGCCAAAAGTAGAAGGTAGGGGCCTGAGCATTTGGAAGTCAGAGTGGTTTGGGGCCAAGAGATCAGACAGCGTGCAGGACCCAGTGTGGCGTGGGGCTGGGGAGGCAGGTGTTACGGGAGAGCAGCGAGAATGGGCTGGGTTTCTGGGAGAGACCACGCTTCTCTAAGGAGCGTGTGGAGCAGCGTCACCCCAGAGAACAGGGCTCTGCCACTCCGAGATCCCAGAGTCTGAACCACAACTCTACAGTTGCAGTTTTAAGAATTCTTCAGGACACTGGGCACCGTGGCGCACTCCCATAATCCCTCTGCCTCAGGAGGCTGAGGCAGGAGGATCAGGAGTTCAAGGCCAGAGGCAGCCTACACAATTCAGTGGGACCCTGTCTCAAAATGAAACAAAATAGAAAAGGGACTAGGGTGCAACTCAGTGATAGAACCCTTGTCTGGCATGCTTAAGGCCCTGGGTTTAACCCAACCCCCCCCCAAAAAAAAAAAAAAAGAAAAAAGAATTCATCGGGCATGAGGCAGGTGTTACTGAGTGCGTTTAATGACGCTGTCAGTCAGAGTGGTGTTTAGCCTGTTGACTGAGGGCTTAACTGATTCAATCCCTGTCCTTTAAGGAAGCCTACTTTGGAGAGTATTCAGATTCCAGCGATAACGACTCCGCCCCACTTAGAAACTCCGCCGAGTCCGCTTCAGAAGATGAGCCAGCTCCACCACAGGATTATTTCGGCTTATCCAAAAAAGACAAAGGAAGTGGGACATGGGAGGAAAAGCCCAAGTCACACGAAGCTCCCCAGGCTCTCAATAAGTTTGGAGGAGATAAAATGACACCTTTTGGATTGGAGACTGTGAGGGCAGCCCAGAGAGAGCCTTCAGCCGCCTGCTCTTCACCTCAGGAAGCGCACTGTACGGCGTCCCCTGAGTCCGTGAGTGGTAGAGAACGAGACAGGCTAGATCAGGCCAACAGACAGCTGGAGGTCTGGGAGACGGATGAGTGTGTGCAAGCTGAGAAGGCGCTTCATAAGCCCAGCACAAGTCCATGGGTCGAGAAGGTGCCTGGCAGCCTCCCACGAGAGCAGGGGGTGGCGGCGGGGAAGTCAGAGTTACGTTATTCTGCCCTCGCCAAGAGGCCTCTGAATGAACTCGTTGAATCTGAAGGAAAAACCCTGTCACCAATAATGGCAGGATTACCTCAATTAGAATTTACTAAGTGGACCCTTGCTGGTGAAATCGCTTCTGAATCGGACTGTGGAACAAGTTCTGGCCATTTTCAGAGAGTGTCGAGAGAAATGGCAAAGGGAGGAGAAGACACGCAAGGATCCACGTCAGAATCACCTGAACCAGAGAGCTACCGTCCAGGTGACACGATAGGTACAGCAGGGCTTGACGTCGAAGCCAATTTTTCTTCCTCTTCTACCTCGGTCCCCGTGTCTGTCCGCAGTAATCCCCAGTCTTCGCAGTTAGAGTTTGTTCGTGATACAGATATTCCAACTAAAGTCGCCCCTGATGAGCTGCATCCTTCACAATCCAAGTCACACACAAAGACTTTACACGTGTCCCCTCTGCACTCTGAGCCACCAGGGCGTTTTAGACAAGAAAGCGACCTGGAGAACAACTTGCCCACTTCCAGCCCTGGACTGGGAGCATCTGCTTTTCGTGGTCAGGAGACTAGGGAGGCAGAATGCACAGAAGCTGTCAAAAGCCTGGCCACAGCGTACTCGCTTCCTCAGTCAGTATTCAGGAAGGCAACGAAAGACGGTCAGTGTGAAAGCCACGCTCCAGTCATTGAGCTCACACTACAGAAGGCAAATCTGACTTCACCCTCCGCCTCTCAGGCTGGCGTGGTCAAGAGTGGCTCTGGTTTTAGCAAAAGCACTTCATGGCACCATAGTGAGTTACTAAGGAGAGGGGCGTTAGAAAATCTGAGAACTACCTCAGACCATGAGCAGAAGACCAGCAGTCAGCCAGAAAAGGCAGTGCCAGCCTCGCAGAACCCAGGATCAGCAGCTGTGCTTGAGCTTCCGAGAGAAAACACCAGTCCTGTGGGAGTCAGGGCTGCCGCTTCACTGCTGCCCAATCAGGTGTCCGTCATCACCAAGCAGGCCAGACGTGGGGGGGCTCAGAGTGCCCACCCAGAACACTGGAAACCGCCCACGAGTGAGCCTCGCCCGCCCGCAGACAGTTGTGATGACAGGAGGGACGATACAGCACCTGCAGCAAAGTGTGCCGGGGAGAGAGACAGCCCCACACAGCACGTGGAGGAAGGGGCTGTCAGGAAAAGCTCCTCACCAGAAGTTTCCACCTCTTGGAGCAAACTACATCTCGAATCTCCAGGCGGTCCTGCACCAGCAGAAACCTGTGATTGCTCCACAGATAGTCAGCTACCTTTTGCTTCCAAAGACACACTCGTCCTGAGCCAGGGCGCTATGAGGGAAGCCGCTGCACAGGGAGAGGGGCAGAAGCCCCCACAGTCTCCTCACAGCACAGAGACGGGGTCTCTGTTGGTGGAGCACGGCCAGCTGCCTCCAGCGGAGGCCCCAGAGTCAGGAGGCAGTCCTGTGGAAGAGCTGTCCTGTGCAGATGCGGCCCCAGCTGCCGCTGCGGGTGACTGTCCTGGAGCGCCACCCAGTGCCGGCCACCCTTCCAGGTCGACACCCACAACGCCCAGCGGGGCCTCTCCCGAAGGCTCGGGCACCACAAGTGCCACCTTGTCTTCATCCCTTTGCAGGAAGGAGGAGGCGGCACAGGAAGTCTCCCAAACCAGTCCTGTCAGCGATTCGTCCTGCTACACGGGCATTCGGGAGGCAGGAGGGGAGGACTCCGAAGTGGAGGGCAGCGAGGCCCTCAGCTGCAGCGAGGGTGAGCCTGAGGCGGATGCCACTGCAGGGAGCGGACAGCCGGCCGTGGCTGGCAACACTGAGAGAGAGTTGGGCGACAGGGAGGCCAGGGCGGCTGGCTCAACACCCTCGGCCGATGTAGGTTACCTGACCTCCGCTCTGCAAAACTTTAACATAAGTACTTTTCCTGACATAGACAGGCTTTCCACATCAGAGGTCGTAATGTTCCTTGAAAGTTGTCAGTTAAGGGATTATAGTTCAGGGGACTCCGTCTCAGAATGTTCTAGCAAAGGAACCCGAAATAAGGACATGAACAAATTGCCGAAGCAGAGTGGAAGCCCAGGAGGCAAATGTAGCACACAGCCCTGTGAAGAAGAAACGCCTGGAACCTCCGAAGAGTGGATCGAATCAGAGGAAGACGAGGACGCTTTAAAAAACCCAAGTCAGCTCGCCCAGTGTTCGCTGGAAACCCTGTCCCAGGTCCTCACCAAGATCGGAGAGGAACTTCACACAGGTTACCAGGACTGCAACGGTAAGGATGCTGGGGATTTACTGCGCTTAGCTGTGCCTGACAGCCTGACAAACGGAGATCTGAAAGAGAAGGTTCCGGCCGAGGAAGCCCCCAGCCCCGCATCCCACACTCCAGAGCCGCCCCCGCCAACTGCCCAGGCAGCCACAGGAGACGGATCTCCTGTGAATGGTGGGCCTCACCCCGAGCCTGTTCAGAGCGCACCCGAGGCTGCTCCCGGCTCTGCCAGGCAGGAGGGCAGGGCGGGCCCTGTGGAGCCCGCAGCCCCCTGCTCTGCATCCGCAGCAGAGCCAAGGACGGAGCCAAGCCCTGGCTGCGAGGCCGAGATGGCCTTTCAGTATCAGATCTCCACAGTGACCTCGGAAGTCATAAACGTCCTCATAAACAAGGACCAGGACCTCGTCATTGAGAAGGGGGACAGCTGGACGATCATCCATGGTGTGGCCGTCTCGCCGGACGCAGACCAGGTCATCCTGTGCAGCGCTCCTGGGGATGCCCCTGCTTCTCAGGATCAGGAGGGACCGGAAGCCACCTTAGTTGCCGTGACTCCCGCGGCCAAGTCGCCAGAGACCAGTCGCACTGACTCTCCGTTCCCGGAGCCTCTCTGTGACAGTAATCTTTCAGGCGTCCCCGAGGATGTCTCCAGCAGTGGCCACAGCACCCACTTTGATAAAAGTCGTTTGCGGAACCGGCCCGTTAAACCAAGTATCTGGATCAGTTCTCAAATCTACGACCAGACCTACGAGACCCAGAACGTGGCGTCTGATCACACGTATTACAACTCAAAGCTGGAGCCGTGTAGCAAACAAAAGAACCGGTCAAAGATGGCAGCCAAAGACCAGTCCAGCAAGCCGGGGAAGGCTTCGGCCCCCAGCAGAGGGGACACTCAGCAGGGCGAAGCGCCCCAGGCCTCTCCGGGGGAAAGAGGAGGCACAAAAACCCAGAGGGGTCAGACGCAGCCCATCGTGGCCAATGCCGACACATCCACCCCCACAGACTGCTCCCTCGACACCCTGAGCAGGATCCGGCAGGAGGTGGGGCCCCCGCTGCCCCCGCTGCTGGCCCCTCTGATAGCCACGCCCCCAAGGACCTCACAGCCACTTTCTCCTCTGGTGTCAAGCTCCAGTCCTTCCTCGCCAGCGTCCCCTGCTGGCCAGTCTTCCCCCTCGTGTGAAACCTTGGGGCCGCCTCTGTTGTCTCCGGGACCAGAAGACCCCCAGCAGGCGTCCCCGACAGGGCCCTCTCCCTCCCCTTCTACCGCAGCTCCTGGGAGCAGGATACTGTCCTCTCCTCTGCAGTTCTGTGCGGCCACACCAAAGCACGCGCTCCCTGTGCCAGGCCGACTCCCGCCCGGAGCGCCCGGCCACGCTGCTGTGGGAGGGCCACAGGAGAACTCAGTGAAAATCCTCGACACCATGTACCCCGAGTTATCTGCCCGGGCCCGGACTCTCAACCTCCTCAAAGGAAACATCCAGCTGTCTCGGGGGCCGTCTGCAGATGGGAAGACGGCCCCAGGCCGCGTCAGTGCTCTCCTGGGGTTCAAAGCCATCGCTTCCACCTCTACTGCCTTCATCAAGACAGGAGGCGGCTCCAGTGGTGACGGCAGCCAAGACAGGTCCAGGGACCTGGGGCCTCAGCAGGACTCAAGTGCGAAAAGAACGTTGCCATTAACTACCCCAAGAAGTGCTAAAAGATTGCGCCTGGACAGCGAGTCCCCAGAACCAGAATCCAGTGAGGCCGCTGAGGAAGCCCGCGAGAACCTCCCACGAAAACCCCCGCAGGCGGAGGTGGTCGCAGCAGAGGAGGAAAGAAACGCCATTGCCCCCGGCAGTCCCGTGTCACGGCTGCCTGCGAACCCAAAGGAAACTGTGGAGTCACACGATAAAGCCATAGCTCACGCACTGAAGAAAATCGCTGAGTCTTCTTTCGACCTCCTGCCCGTCATCCGCAGTCACGTGTATGTGGGAAATATCTCCAAAAAGCCTGTGATGAGAGATCAAGAGAAGGAAGTCGTTTTTGAATTCAGCACAACCAAAAAGGTATGTGGCTGCTCTTCCCCATGGGCGTTAGGATCCGCTTGTGTCCAGAGGCAGGGCTGAGTGCGCAGATGACCTTGAGCAGACACTCGATTTCAAAGATGGAGAATTGCCCAGGTAAGCATTAAGACAAGTATTTATTTTTAGCCAGCATTTTGTAAGTTTGAAATACAATAAGGTACCGGAGGCTTGATAACTTTGCATTCACTAAATAACTTAAAATTTTACAGAGAAAATAATCTCTCAGGACTAAAATTGAACGCTCCTGTTTGATCCTGGCCTGTTCAAAGGCTTAGAATGATTTCCTTCATCACATCACATTACCACCACAGAGTAGATTCTCCCTTTTGAATAGCAGTATATACATTGACAGGCGTGGAACAGTCTCACAGAAAGGCTCTCCAGTAAGGATGACCACACAGCAGCTGCTTTGCCTCAAGACAGGGCTGGATCATGCAGATTTACCTCCACAGCTTGTTAGGGCTTCGGGGTTTTGTATTTACTACACACCCAGTAGTTCCTTGTGTGGATGACTCCCAGTGCTCCATGGCTCATACTTCAGTTGTCTGTACATCCTTGGAGTCCTTCTGGCATAAATATTTTATTTATTGGCTTTTGATTGCTTACTTTCGGGAAGCATAAGGAGCACTACAGTTATTTTGGAAGGGTGTTTTCAAGTAAACAAATGAATCAGATTGTCATTTAATGCTCCTCTTCCTGAGCAAGAAAACTTATTACCCAGTACTTTAAAATGGAGAGTACCTGATAGTTTAGAAAACAAGAATGGGAGTAGGATGAGATTGAGCTTACTGGAGACATACAGATTCTTTTGCAAAACCAGGAAATTCTATATGTGAATGGTGATAGTGACAGTGGGCAAGAACGTATGTTTAGATTTGTGCTCTGGCATCTGTAGCATGGCTGACCCCAAAAAGCAGACACGTGGGGATTTCTCACCTCCTAGTACTCATGGCTTACCTGTCTAGGCAGTTCTTACCAGTTATTACTCGGGCCTTCCTTCTGATAAGGTACACATTTTTATAATACAGACTTGTGTGTGTTACTTCCAGCTATTTTTAAGTATACTAGCGATAAATAGGAGTGTACATTGCCTTTTTATTTTTATCTTTTCCAATCTAGCATTTAGCAGAGTGCTTGCTTCACTCTATTCTCTCAGAACTAAAAATTCAGAAGACCTCTACAGACCACAATTATATTCATGCCCTATGCAGAGTGTATGTGGGTATTTGTCGGCAACTTGGAGACTTGGAAAGAGCTCGCTTATTTTGCTACAGCCTACTTAAGGAAGGTATGTTTAAATTGTGGCATTTTTGTATTGAAAATATACTGTTGCTTTTTTACCTTTACCTGGTTGTATATTTTTCCGCTGATTATTATGTTTTTTAAAATAACACTGTTTTATCTGTTAGTAGGCATAAGTAGCTCTAGCTATACTTAACCATATCTAGTTTTCAGTATGAGAATTTACCTGAACTTACGTCAGCACATACATTTCTACTTATACATAAATAGATTGTTGTTGTTGTTAGGGGCCATCAAGTCAGGTCCAACTTATCGTGACCCTATGTACAACAAAACAAAACACTCCCCAACTCTGTGTCATAACCCATCACTAGGTCAGTGCTTCTCCATTCATAGGATTTTCAATGGCACATTGACAGGTCCTTCTCCCTAGCCTATAGCTCCTGGTGTTCAAAGGTGGTCTCCTATCTAAGGACTAACCAGGCCTACCCTGCTTAGCTTCCAAGATCAGGTGGGATCAGATGCCAGGGTGCTATGGCTGCAGGCACGTAAATAGATTATTTCTCATTATTTATTCCTGTGTTGCTGCTTTAGAATCCGATATACCTGACATAAAATAAGGAAATACTTTTTACTATGATGAACGCAACTGCTAGGCCACTAGCTGGAAACAGCAGCAACTCTTAACATGTATTCACGAGCTCAGGGAAAGAAGTATATGAGAGAGAAATGGAAGAGCAGACAGGTGTGAGGGTAGTTTTGTGACTATCTTCTCCCTTCTCGACTACATCTTCAGTCTCTACAAAGAAATCGAATTAGGAGTCACTCTTCATTGCGCCGAATCATCAGTATTTACAAATGGGGAAGTGATATGCAAATGCAACTTACTATTGAATAGAAGGTCAGTATAAATGTTGCCCATTTTATTTCTGCATTTATTCTTTAAGTCACTCCTTTGTTCTCAGGTTATTGTGGGATTTATGGTAAGTGTTAGGAGTTCTGTGGTGACCACAATAAATTCATGGGCCGGTGTGACCATCCATAGGGGATGAAAGACCGTTGTAGGATCGATCACATGAGCACACATTGATTTGTGCTCGGCAGTCAGTGGTCGGCAGTCAGGAGCGGGGAAGTGAGCTCAGCCAAGTCCACGTGGATTCTTATTCCTCCTCAACCACAGCAAGCTCACTGTCACTGCAGACTTCTGTTCTGACAAAGCTTTCTCTGTTTCCCTCAACTCTGTCAGGGTTTACTCCACTCTATTACCTCATGTACCTCCTTTTCTGTCTCATGTTCTTCCTTATTTTTCCTCATGGCAAATGAAGCAATTGTAATTCTTTCTTTTAAATCTCTCCCTTCTACTAGATTACGTATTCTGAAAGAACAGATGATTATCTTTTTCCCCACTCTATCCTCACCCCAGAAAAATGCATTGTTGACAGTCATTAGCCATCTGAATGAATGCACGAATTGCACTTTGGAAGGTGGATTTGATAGTTCAAGGAATCAGACAAATTTCCCTTGTCAAAGGAACTTTTCAGTCTCCCACATGAAGATGCACAGAAAGTGCCTAAGTCAAGCGTGAGGGAGGGAATTCTAGACAGAGTAAACACATGCAAAATCGTGTCGCCAGAAGACATGCCGTCAGATAAGTGCAAGACGTTAAACTCAGCATCTCAAAATAGTTGAGTGTATGTTTTGAGCTACCCGCCCTTAAACACACGGCAGTAATAAAGTAAAACAGAATTTATACAATGTGCCAAGGTGAAAATCTTCATATCGACTACTCTAACAACACTGGAAAACTCCTTGACCTTTTTATATAAAATTAGGACATATGACCCAGAAACTGCACTCCTAAGGACCTGTCCAACAGAAATAGAGACCTAATGTTACATAGATTCTATTGTTGTTAGGTGCCGTCAAGTCGGTATCCGACTCATAGCGACCCTACATACAACAGGTGAAACACTATTGTTAGTGCTTCTCTGCTGTTCATAGGGTTTTCAATGGCAGATTGATTTTTCGGAACAGGATGCTGGGTCCTTCTCCCAAGCCTGTAGTACCTGGTGTTCCCAGGTGGTCTCCCATCCAAGGACTAACCAGGCCCACTCTGCTTAGCTTCTGAGATCTGCAGGTTGCAGGCCTGTACATAGACTCTAGTACATAGGTATTTATAACATCCTGATTCACAGTAGCCCATCACTGGACATGAAGGCCCATCCGCAGGTGAGGGAAAAACAAAATTGTGATCTACGAAATAATTGAATACTACTTGGCCACACAAAGGCATAGAGTACTAAGGGCTGCAATAGCATGGATAAATCTCAAAAAAACTGTGCTAAGCAGGGAAGTCAGACAGAGTATACACTGCACAGATTCATTAATAAATATTTGAGAAAAGAGTCACTAAGTTATGGTGGTGATAAGCAGATGAAGGGTTCTCTGCATCTAGGCGTGCTGTGTTTCACTGTGAAAGGTCAAAGTGAGACAAGTTTTGGGATGATGGGCATTGATTGTGGTGGTGCTCATTATAGATTTTTTCTTTTGTCAATGTTCATCAAACTTTACTTTAAAAGAATATATTTTATTGTTAGTAAACTACACTTCTATTCACATGATTAAAAAGAAGTCAAACCAGAGTGTAGAAGGAGATATTTACAAAAGTTTTGTTGTCCATAATTTATATTGTTGTTGTTGTTGTTGTTAGGTGCCGTCGAGTCAGTATCCGACTCATAGCGACCCTCTGTACAACAGGGGAAACACTATTGTCAGTGCTTCTCTGCTGCTCATAGGGTTTTCAATGGCAGATTGATTTTTGGGAGGGGGTTGCCAGGTCCTTCTCCCAAGCCTACAGCACTTCGTGTTCCCAGGTGGTCTCCCATCCAGGTACTAACCAGGCCCGACCCTGCTTAGCTTCCAAGATCTGACGGGATCGGATGCCACAGGGTTACCGCTGTCGGCATAATTTATCTATCTTTAAAAAAAAAAAAGTCCTCCACATCAAAAGCTTTGCGTTCTACAAGTACCATGTTCTTAGGTGCTGTCAAGTTGGATCTGACTCGTAGCAACCTTGTGTACAACTGACGAAGCACTCAACTGACACCATGCTGTCCCCAGCACTATTGTCAGTGCTTCTCTGCTCTTCATAAGGTTTTCAATGGCAGACGGTTTCAGGAGTGGGCTGCCAGGTCCTCCTCCCTAGCAAGCAGCACCTGGTGTTCCCAGGCGGTCTCCCATCCCAGGACTAACCAGGCTGACCCTGCTTAGCTTCCAGGATGAGGCAGGATCAGATGCTAGGGTGCTGTGGCTGTACACACAAGCGACATATACTTATGTAAGTGTATGAAAATGTCCTGTAATTGCATGTATCAAATGGGAGACTTCTGAGGCTGAGGGAATTTGGAGAAAAGATTTTGGCCTCTTTCAAAAAATGTTTTATAAACTTTTTTTCCACGTACAATATAGTATATTTGTGCACTATGTTTAAAACTTAACTAAAGAGTGTGCCAAAGGAGGGGAAAATAAGAGCAGGTTTTGAAATAGCTGCTAAGATCAGAGCCTCGTCTGGGCCACCCATTTATAACGCCTTCAGCTACGGGATGCCTTGGAAGGCACCAGTGTAATAAACTAATATTTGTAGTTTTTAAATTCATTCACTTGATCACACATAAATGTTTGCTTTATTGTTTTCCTTTTCATAGATTTTCCAGACTGTGAGAAGCTGACCTTGTTTATCGCGAACATGTGGCACGACATATTTCTCTCCCAGTCGGTGGTCAGTAAGGCAATGCAGCTGGTGGCCAGGCAGCGGGCTAAAGGGGAGGTTCTGAACTGCCTGAGAGCCTTTCTCAGCTGGGAAAAGGTGAGCTTTATTTCTGTTTCTTTCATACTTGTGGACCATACGCAGATGTTATGATTATTTAGCTTTGTTTTTAGTTTTGTATTAGGTATAGGCATTTTGGAGACACTGTTCTGCATATTAGACCGTTTAAAGTGTTGATTTTGCCTAAGTTGATGCAGTTTGCTCATTAAGTATGAAGACATTCCAGGAGGAATCGTGGACCTATGAGATATGTTAATTTAATAGCTTGTTTCATATACTAATTTACAACTGATAAACTCTGCAGGTATTTATAGAAGGATAAGAAGCTTAGAGGAGCTATAAATTATTTGCTTCTACAATAGGTACCAAGAGATGTGAAAAAGTTGATAATCTCAGTTACTTCCTGGGAAACTTTTATCTGAATGTAATATTCTGTATTTTTCTCTCTAGATGATGGAACTTGTGTTTGGTCTAGATACTTTCGTCTCATACTGCCTTTTATTATTTTAGTGTTTTTTTTCTTTAGTTACGGATGTGTTAAAGGAGTATTTAGATTGATATTCTTTTATTCATAGGTATTTATCTAATGAGAGTCCAGTTGACAGTAGTAAACTTTAAAAAGTGATTCTCAGGTCAGGAGTTGATTTTTATCTTGTTCTTTTCTTTGTTAATGAGCACATTTTTCATTTATGAGAAGCTTCTCACAGCTTATGTGTGGAGTAGAGTTTTTATGCTATTTCACTTCCTTTGTATTTTTTGATAATAATATTCATTAAGCCTTTATTTTTTATAAAAAGGGAAAGAAAAGACTACTGGTGGGCCAAAGTTAGGTAAATATTAAGGGAGTCTGCAATCACCTCTTCAGCAGCCCACCTAAGCCAACCAAAGTGCATTCACGTTTGTAGGGATTATCAGAGATTTCACTGAGTCATTTAGCAGTTGGAAGAGACCAGCACTGAGGATGTAGCTCTGTAGTGTGGTGCTGGCTGAGCATGCACAAGGCCCTGGGTACCGTCTCCAACACCACACAGAGAAGAGGAGAGAAGAGGAGGGAAGAGGAGGCCGCCGCCTCCAGCAGACACCCGTAGCCACACACACCAACCCTCCAGAGGGAGTTTCCTTCAATGCTTTAGACCACACACGTTTCAGAGTTCAGAAGCTTTTCTTTGTTTGTTTTGATTTTGAAATTCTTGCATAGGCTTTACACATCGAGCATCACTCATCTGAAAATCTGAAGTGCTCCAAATCTAAAACTTTTTGCACGTTGTTGTTGTTAGCTGCCGTTGAGTCCGTATCCGACTCATAGCGACCCTCATAGGGTTTTCAATGGCTGACTGTTTCAGGATTGCCTTGGGAGTGGATTGCCAGGCCCTTCTCCCATTTTTGCGGTGCTGGGAATCGAACTCAGGACCTCAGAGACTGCAGCGCAGTGCTCTACCAACTGAGCTAAACCCCAGCCCTTTTGCACATTAGAAGATTAAATTTCAAATTTTCAGGTCAGCAAGGATCAACCTGTACTGCTATACTGGGAAGATTTCCTCTGCTGGCCTCTTCCTCTGAGCTGATGAAGATCTTTGAGGGTCTTCTCTACGTAGAAATGACTACTTAGTTTAAGTTACTCTGTTTTAAAGTTGTGAAACTAAAAATCTATTTTAAAACCTTTTATATTTATAAATTTTGTCTTTTATAAACCAGGTAATCGTTACAAAAGTAACAGTGTACCTTGGCCATTGGTGAATGTTATGCCACCTCATAGTTGACAGATTACCATCTGCTAAGTGATCAGTCTTGTTTATAAACTTTAATAATTTAGGTACTGTCAATGTTTAAAATAATCATAAACTTAAGATACATTTCTTAAAACCACTTCAACTAAAAATCCAAGAGGCAAAATATGTTTAATTAAGTACTTAATCAGACCCAGCCTCTGAGTATATAAAGTCAAATTGTGCATGTAGAATGTGAGTTGCAATAAATGTTCAATCACTGTTTATATATTGAATTACATTCTCCTAAACATTTTTAATTAAATTTATAATTCTAATGTCAAATGCTGTATGCTATAACCACAACTTAAAACAGCAGACTCTCTGTTCTTTTACATAGCATAAATAACACACATGCAGATTATCACATGTTCACAATCACTGTAAAATCTTTACTATGTCATGAGCATCCATATGTGAATTTGATTTGATTCATGTCTAAATTTATTTCTGCATTTTCTCAGTTTGTCAAGTCACTGACATCCCTGAGGGAAAAAATGTGTATCTTTTTGGTTGAGTTTGGTTATCAATAGGTAGATTATTTTGGACCATGATTTGGTTACAGGTTGTATGATAGGAAGCCAGGGAACCTTTTAAGATACTTATGCCCAAATCACAGGTTAACATGTTGAGCCCTTCAAATAAAGAAATTTCCAAGCCTAGGATTTTTCTTATATGAAGAATATAAGCCTGTCGGGCATGTTAGCGCACGCCTGTAATCCCAGCAACTCGGGAGGTGGAGGCAGGAGGATGGCAAGTTTGAGACCAGAGGCAGTCTGCATAATTTAGTGAGACCTTTTCTGAAAAAGTAAAAAATGGGGTGGGTGTACAGCTCAGTGGTCCAGCACTTGCAAAGCATGCAAGTGCGAGGCCCTGGGTTCAAGCCCCATTACTGCAAAAAAACAAAAACAAACAAAACAAAACAAAACAAAACACCAAAAACCAGGAAAGCGAACATAATCCTGTATCAGGTATGTATTGTTTTTATAGTGGAATTCACAGTGCTGGTGGAAAGACTAAGGTGGTACAACCACTTTGTAAATTAAGGCAGGCAGCTTCTTACAAAGTTAACTGTATTCTTAGCAAAGGCCCTGGCAGTTCTGCTTCTAGATACTTTCTCAATACAAATGAAGTTTTCACCCTCAAGAAGTTGTGTGCATGAATGTTCATGGTGTTCATAGACACATTAACAATTATAGCCAAAAGCCAGCAGTAACTCAGATGTCTATCAGCTGTTGAGTTGGTCATTGGTGAGTGATATACCCGGATAACAGGTCACTACTCAGCAGTAAAAAGCAACGTTCAAACTACTAACACATGCTGCAGCAATCTGAATAAATGTAGAAAATACCGTTATACACAAATGCAAAAGAAGCCTGACACAATTGTGCAGAAATGTCTGATTCAATTTTATGAATTTCTGGAAAAGGCAAAATGGTCTCTAGTGTCAGAATATGATAGGATTTAAAGACATTTCTAAAATCTCAGTTTTTTAAAATTGTAATTAACATAACTTTAATTCTCTGATTTGAGTGGATGAGAATTTGTATTCCTGTCTGAATTGCAGCTAAGCTCTTTTCTACCTGATTGAATTCTTCATCCTTTCTGTAGCTTTTTCCCTTGGCCTACCAACTACCATCCCATAATTGTTTTATAGTAAGTTATAGTTATATCGTAATTTATTAAGATAAGCATAGTTTCTAATTCACAATATAATTAATCCAAAAAGTTTTTTTAAGGTTCATTTTTGTGATGCTTATTACAATCTTTGTGATTACTAGCATACTATGTACTATACCTGAGACTCCAAATTTTATTTTTTTTAATTATTTTTTTTATTTGCTAGAATGCTCCTGTAGATGTTGGCATCATGGTTTCTAAGCTGCTTTTGACCATACAGTTATGTCCAAAAACAGAATTTCAGTCCAGTGAAAAATTTGGTGAAGACTTAAGTGATAACACTTGGGAGTACATATTTGCCATTGATCTGCTCTGCTGCCATCAGAAGTGGATCTGGACTCATGACAACATCATAAGGTTAGCTCTTTCTATGTTTTTGTTTATTTACTTATTTTCTTAATTTTTGCAGTACCTCAGGGCTGACCTCGAGGCCTTGAACATAGTTTGCAGAGTATTCACTGGGTTGTACCCACAGCCATTTTTGTCCTTTTTTTTTGAGTCTGCCTCTGTCCTTGAGATCTCAGTTCTCCTGCCTCCACCTGCCCAGTTGCTGGGATTATAGGAATAATCCCACCAGGCAAGGTGGGTAAATTTTAATCGTTAAGTGCTAAATTGTCATTTGGATCATTTTTTATGTTTTTAACACACGGCGGTTGAAACTTTTATAAATAGCAATCTATTTCAGTAGAGTTCATAAGACTGCCCTTAAAATACCTATTCACTATCACATTCCTTTGCTTTATTTTTCTGTAGCAGCAGTCACTACTTTTTGTTATCCTCTGTTACTACCTCTTCCCAGTGAAAATGACTCAGGAAGGAGGGCGTTGGCTCACTGGAGTGTCCTCAGCATGTAGAACGTTGCCCACACTCAGCAAGTAGGAGTTGAATGAAGTGTACTGGTCATTATTCTAGAAACAGAAATATTCAGAATTAGATTAGCAACTCAGCTCTTCACTTGAAAGATTAAGCTTGATGCTTCAAGCATCCATTCTTTGTAATGAGTAAACTTATCTCTGTCCGTCTGTATACCATCTCTGGAAGAATGTATATCATCTCTGGTTTACATCTGTATGCCATCTCTGGAAGAATGGAGAAAATTGTCCCTCAGGAAATTTTTTGTGGGCCTTAATTTTTGTGGAGCCTTGCATGAGAAAGGCTGCTTTGAGGGAGTTCATGACATTGAAAAGCATTCATCGAGAGCTGATAAGCCACTTCCTTGAAAAGCTTGAGGAAAAGATCCATGGAAATTCTCTTTGTGGGACTTTCCAGTGTACAAGGAGGACCTGTCCTTCCCCCTTCTCAACCCTAGGGGACTGGACATCTTCATGTCAGATAATAGGCCTTGGTCTGTCTGTGGAATCACATTTGTTGTTGTTGTTGTTGTTGTTGTTGTTGTTAGGTGCCATCGAGTCGTGTCCGACTCTTAGCGACCGTCATAGGATTTTCAGTGGCAGATTGTTTCGGGATTGCCTTGGGAGTGGATTGCCAGGTCCTTCTCCCATTTTTGCAGTGCTGGGAATCGAACTTGGGCCCTCAGAGACTACAGAGCGGTGCTCTACCAACTGAGCTACATCCCAGCCAGAATGACATTTAGCTATATTGAAATGCACACGTGTGAGTTTTTGCGCATTGACATGGAAAAATATTGTACAGGTACCAAGTAAGGAAGTGACAGAGCTGTGTGTCCAGTACCTGTCTGTGTGAGAATGTGTGGCACCTCATGGATTCTTCTTTTTTTTTTTTTTTTTTTGTGATACTGGGGGTTGAACCCAGGGCCTCGCGCTTGCATGCTCTGCAAATGCTGGACCACTGAGCTGCACCCTCAGCCCATTTTTTTACTTTTTGAGACAGGGTCTCGCTAAGTTACACAGACTGCCTCTGGTCTCGAATTTGCAATCTCCTGCCTCCACTTCCTGAGCCATAGGGATTACAGGTGTGCGCCACCACACCCGGCGGTGCTCATGGATTCTTCATGGAAGTACAGGAGGCAGGGCCCTTCGGTCCCCAGTTATGGATGTGGGGACCGACCAGAGCCAGCACTGGAATGTGCTCTGTCCATATTCCTCTCATTAGCGTTGGGGACAGGGTGGAATATGAGGCCCCTCAGCCTGAGCATTTCAGACACAACCTTCTTCCTCAGCACTCCGGGGGTTCTCACCATACTGATTGCGTATATACAGAGAGAGAGTAGTGGCTAGAAAGCATAACCAAAATTAGAAGAGCAATAATTATCCAAGACTGAGTTATTTGGAGGGTTTCTTTGCTATTTTTCTTTCCTTTGTCTACATACGGATATGTATCATGAACACAATATAAGATGTCAGTACCTTTTTGCAAAAAAGAGAAAAGGGGAGTTGGTGGTGCTTTCAGTCTGGGGAAAGATTTTTTATCCACTTAACGTGTGCTTTGATTATTGACATTTGTGTCCCTCTAGCTTAGCCCTTGCCTGCAGCTGTACCACTGTGGCGTCGGATCCCATCAGATCTTGGAAGCTAAGCAGGGTCAGGCCTGGTTAGTTCTTGGATGGGAGACCGCCTGGGAACACCAGGTGCTGCAGGCTTGGGAGACGGACCTGGCAACCCCCTCCCAAAAAACAATCAGCCACTCAAAACCCTGTGAATAGCAGAGAAGCACTGACAATAGTGTTTCGCCTATTGTAGAGAGGGTCGCTATCACTTGGACAGCAACTGGATAAAATCTAACAACGGCAACAACAAGCGTAGCCCTTAGAACATCTGGCTTTATTTATCTGACATCCTGGTTAATTGAGCTTCTTGAACTCAGTCTTCCTTAGTGCTTAGTGTCCCAGGGAAAACCCACACTCCACCTCTTCCTGTTTGTGTGACTCTGGGGACACTATACAGAGTTAAGACAGAATGAAGGTGCACATGTGTGTGGCTATTTGTAGCCCCTTGTAAACCATTATGGGCACAAATATCCTGTGAACGTCCAGTGTCTGTTGTCAACTAAGTTAAAACCTTAGCTTCGCAGCACTTACCGTTCTCTACTCACTCTCTGTGGACTATGGATAAGATCAGTTCTTGTTTGAACAGTGGTAGACACACATTTTTTCATGTGATTGTTTTGTAGTAAAGAGCTGTGGCCCGTAATGGATAAGTGGATCAAGTACCGAAAAGGACATGCAAACATCGCGTACACTCCTGATGTGATTATAGCATCCATACTGAGACTGATCGGTGAGTTGTCAG
This sequence comes from Pedetes capensis, assembly GCA_007922755.1. NCBI lineage: Eukaryota > Metazoa > Chordata > Mammalia > Rodentia > Pedetidae > Pedetes > Pedetes capensis. Next base: position 106,647 of record VMDO01003928.1, read on the forward strand.
TTTTATTGTTTCTTTTTTTTTTTCCCCGTTTTTGATGGTATCTTGGTGGAGGATTAAGTTCATACGCATGTTAGCTTTGAGGCGTCACCATAGTGACTGGTTCTGTTACTCAGAGTAGATACATTTGTGCTTCATCCACCTTCCTCATACTCTTTGCTTATAAACTAGTGTTTTATCTGTCTCTGCCGTAAACTTAGATTTTTCACATTAGCACATCTGATTTGTAATCGAACCCTTGCTGTGGATGCTAATATTGATACACATGCACACTCATGTACATAAATTGCTGTGAACTATACTATAGTTTCATTTGGTTGTGAAAATTGGGACATCTTCGTATACCCCACAGCAATTTTTTATACTTGTCCAATAAGTATCACTTAAGAGAATTACAGAAATTAAAACCATTGTGGCCAGGCACGGTGGTGCACGCCTGTAATCCCAGCGGCTTGGGAGGCGGAGCCAGGAGGATCACAAGTTCGAGACCAGAAGAAGTCTGCATAACTTAGCGAGACCCTGTCTCAAAAAGTAAAGGAAAAAAATGGGCTGGTGGTGCAGCTCAGTGGTCCAGCACTTGCAAAGCATGCAAGCGTGTGGCCCTGGGTTCAACTCCTAGTACCTCAAAAAAAAAAAAAAAAAAAGAGGGAGATTAAAACCATTATTTAAAAATACTTTAAATGAGGCACAGCTTTTCCTTACTTTCAGATCTAAAGCAGCCCTCAATAGCCAATTCATTCTTCTCCTCTAGAGCCACAAATCTTTACATTTATTTTTACATTTTTCTTTTTGCCTCATCTCTCACAAGCTGCTACCCAAGCCCTGAAGAACTCTCAGTGATGAGTCCTACTAGTTATTAAAAGACTCTCCTAATCTGAGCTGAGTTCTCTGTGCAGCCTGTCTCCTTTGCCTCTGGAGAACACACACCAACGCTCCTCCGCTTTTTGCACTGTGGCCCTTTAGATACTTGAAGGTAGTTGTGGCCTTTTAAGTATCTTTGGGCCTTAGTTAAAACTCAAAGACAACACGACTTGAAATAAGGTTAGTATTTGAAAATATATTGTATAAGTAATCCTTTTAAATAGATCAGAATGTTGTCAGTGCCCTTGAGTCAAGTCTCCTGGCTCCTAGAAACCCTATGGACAATAGAATGAAACACTCCCCAATTCTGTGCCAGGCACACGATCTTTTTTATGTTTAGGCCCAATCTTACAGCCACTGTGTCAATCCATCTAGGTAAGGGTCTTTTTCTCGTTGACCTGCCACTCTCCCAAACATCATGTCCTTTTCCAGGCATTGGTCCCTCCTGACTACATGTCCCAAATACGTAAGACGCAGTCTAGCCATCCTTGCTTCCAAGGAGTGCTCTGGCTGCCCTTCTAGGGCAGATCCGTTGGTTCTTTTGGCAGCCCATGATCTCCAGCACTGTAATCCAGAAGAATCGAGGCTTCTCCTGTCTCCCTTAAATTCACTGTCAGCTTTCACAGCTATGTGACGTGACTGAAAATGGGAAAGAGTCTTCCTGGTAACTTTACTGTCGTATCAACAAATACATATTCCTCCTCTGTGCACTTTACATGCGAGTGTAGGGACATTGTGCCGTGTGAATGCCATATATAAAATTACTCAAGACTAAAACCTGGTTGGGAGAAAAGGGACATTATGCCATATGAATGCCATATATAAAATTACTCAAGACTAAAACCTGGTTGGTAGAAGGACCTGGCAGCCCACTCCCAAAACAATCCACCATTGAAAACCCTGTGAATGACAGAGAAGCACTGACACAGTGCTGGGCATGGCAGTGTCTCGGAGGGTTTCCTTCTGTTGAACACAGGGTAGCTGCGAGTCAGACTCAACTCGACAGCACCTAACAACAACAACAACACCTGGTTACAAATACACACCTAACCTCATGGGAAATAGTCAACAGTACATGTGCAGTTAAGTTGCCCGTGCAGAGAACACAAGAACTAAACGATTGCTAAGGACTGTGTGGGAATTGAGAAGAGACGTGTCGGAAGATGCCTAGGCACAGAAGGGCCAGTGCATCGCGCACACTCGGAGCCCAGGCTCAGCAGTGCTCTGCGAATCCCTAGTTGAGAGCAGCGCCTGACCTATAGGAGCAGCAGGAAGGCCAAGGGGCGGCTCCGGCACAGTAGCAGCTGGAGTCTGGAGACTGTGACCCCAGGGCTGCCTCTCTTCTGCGTTAGGAAGCTGTACACATGGTGGACTAACTCTCCCTAAAGTTTGAAGGGGCTGGGATTTAGCTCAGTTGGTAGAGCGCTGCGCTGCAGTCTCTGAGGTCCTGAGTTCAATTCCCAGCACTGCAAAAATGGGAGAAGGACCTGGCAATCCACTCCCAAGGCAATCCCGAAATGGCCATTGAAAACCCTATGAGGGTCACTATGAGTCGAATACCGACTTGATGGCACCTAACATCAAAGTTTGAAGAATAATGTTTCTTAAAGCCACACTTTAAAATCCAGTGACCCTTGTTGCTCTTTTCGTAGTGATTGTGTTTGCCATGGTGCTGCCTGCGTCAGGGGCAGTGCGGGTGAAGGTTGTATTCCTGGTAGTCGCCATCCTCATACCACGTAGAAGCGGCCTCTGCGTGTGTTGAGGAGCATCAGCTGTGGTTAGCTCTTTAGCTCTTCACCGTTTTGCCCCCGGGCCTCCTGAAGCTAGCTTTCATCACCTAGGATGGTGAGATTTGACTGGTTGTCCAAGCTGCCTGAGAAGCCTATTTCAGACACACATTCTCAGGCTCTGTCAGCCAGGGTTCTGATGGCATTCAAATTGTCTCTGCAAAGCCTCACATGGAGCCTAGGGATAAAGTGGGATGGAGAGCTGCCAACGGTTGTCCTAGATAAGACAGCAAATACTTAGGTTAAGAAATCACCAAACTCTTTCAAAGCTATTCAGAATCGTGTAAGTGTTCAGATATCCATATGCAAATTAAGAAGAATAAGTTAATACTTTATCTAAAAACAAGACTATATAATTGTAGAGAGAAAACTCCATTTTATTTTTATCACATTAAAGCTAGTTTCTTCTTTAAGTGTTTAAAATTCTGACTTTTGAGAGCCAAATAATTTGACATTTAACATACATTATTTGCAACCATTGTTATATGTTACAGTTTTTATCATAGACAGTAAGAATAATGTATAATTAACACTATGTAATTGATGGTACCATATGATAAAACAATAATGTATAAACACACCCATGTAGTTCAGAGGATGAATAATGGGGAAGAAAGCATTAAGATTGAAAATAGGAACAGCGGCAGGAGTCGGGGATTCCCTGTGGGTCTGCTGGTGGAGCTGGCAGGCCCGGGAAGGACACTGGTGGGGGGGGGGGCGGGCAGAGGCTTAGATGGGCTGCAGTGTGCAGTGCCGACAGGGAGGGGTCCTCTAGTGCTGGGCACAGGAGCCTACTCAGGGCCGGGCAGGAGGAGGCCCCCTGAGGCTGCCGCTCAGACCTGCGTTCTGAGCAGTGACAGGGGGTCTGAGTGTCCCCTTCCCCTCCCACATGCGCCATTGTCTGAACTGCTTGTTTACCTTCTTCTGAGAAGACAGTCTCTGGACCTTCTTACCTTTTGTAAAGCTGACCTTGGCTAAAGAATTTAGTAAGTAATTAAGTTGCTAGGCCATGACTTCAGTATTCTAAATGAAGACACACAGTAACCATGCATAAAAGAATTTTCTGTATTCTTAGTTCCAAATTTACAAAGTCCTAATGAGTGAGTTTGGCAAATACGACAAGCCTTCTGTCAGCACGTGCTCTTACCTGGCATTGAACGGAGGAGCAAACATGGCAGTCAGCCAGTGGTCAGGCGTGATCATTAAGTGGCATTTACTCTGATGTCCCGTAACAGTGGTGTGTGCAAGACCATCTTGTGGAAGACTGACTTGCTCAGGATTCACAGAGACGTGGAGCAGGAGTAGAACCTGATCAAACTTCATTTCTTGGCAGAGTTGAGGCCTGGAAAGGCTAAGCTGTGGGCAGGTCACTCAGTGGGAAGGTAGCAGAGCAGGGGCAGAAATTTGCCACCACTGGATCCAGTGGACAGTAAAGCTATGCAATGCCACATCTCTGCCCCCACAGAATTTTTCAGTTACTGAATAATGTGGCCCACCTGGCAGTACAGCACCTAGAAGCTAGGAGAGCACTGCCCCCATGCCAGGTCTGTGTGGTCAGGTCGAGGGCACCTGCACATGGTTTCTGTGACTCTCTGTCCAGTCTCTGGGGGCCTCTCGGAGTTGTCACAGCTCGGCCTTTCCGTGTCTCACCTGCAGCTGACATCTTCCGTGAAGCTCAAGTCTTGGCCTCATGTGGGTGCTCAGTCCACGGCCTCCCTGGTGGCCAGCTGCTCTCCTAGGGCTGCCGTGGCGTCCTGTGGACTGGGTTGTCTTGGGTGTGAGATTAGTCTCACATTTCCTGTTTGTGTTCTAGGAAGACTGAATGGCCTTGACCTGCCTCTCCTGCCTTCTGAGGTGACTTCTTCCCATCAGTTAGCACATTGTCTGTTATCGCTGTTGGGTCATCACACATTTGAGTCTTTCTCCACAGTCTGTCTACCTCAGACTCGTGGTCTTCTTTATTTTACTCCTGATAGTTCCATTAAGGTTGCTTGTAAAGCCCAATTTCATTCAGTACCTTTAATTGAAATACAGGGAGCCATTATAACATGGCGATTTATTATCTGGGAGACAAACATACCTGTAGCTGAGTGTCCTGTACCTGCATGAGGTACACATCCCACCCTTTGCCATCAGTTAGGCGTTTAATGTACCTGGTCACTAGACCCAGGGGATAGACCTGCTGATGTGCAGTTAGCAGTTTGACCGAATTGGGAGGAAATAGTTTAAAAGTAACAGCAACTGAAATTCCTGATCTCTGAAATAAATTCCTTTTTAGCCACCTCAGAAGGCTGCATAAGAATTACCTGGATATTTGTATTGTCATCTGGCTTAGGAATTACCTAGATATTCTCAGATCAACTGCTGCATGTCACAGCATTCGGCATGCCTGGAATCAGCACAAGGTTGGCTCCTCTGGGGCTTACAGCGTGATGGAAGTCACTTGAGTGTGCTGTGCCTCAGTTTCTCTGTATTCAGCATAGTGATGAGGCTCGTGTAACTGGATTCACACATTAACCTGTGTGATGTGTGTAGTTTTGAGAGAGAGCCTGAACATAGAACAGGGAACAAAATGTACATCTAAGATAGGTTCCAGAATCTTTCCTGTATAAGAAAAGAGTCAAAAGAAGGTGAGGCCTTTGTTTCTGGAGGGGTCAGGATTCTGCTTTGGAGCAGGCTCACACCACAGGAAACCTGCTGGCTTAAAGGATCAGTCCAGCTGCTTGGGAAGTAGACCAATGTCGTCTTGTTTGCGTTCAGCTTTTACTTGAAGTAGGTGGCCCTGTGACCTAGATCCGTGGTTCTCAAACCTTTTGGTCTCAGGACCCCCATATACAATTAACCTTTTTTGAGAACTCCAAAGAACTTTTGTTACTTCACATTGTATCTCTCAGTATTTGTTGTTGTTGTTGTTAGGTGCCGTTGAGTCGGTATCCAACTCATAGCGACCCTCTGTACAACAGGGGAAACACTATTGTCAGTGCTTCTCTGCTGTTCATAGGGTTTTCAATGGCAGACTGATTTTTGGGAGTGGGTTGCCGGGTCCATCTCTCAAGCCTACAGCTTCTGGTGTTCCCAGGCGGTCTCCCATCCAGGTACTAACCAGGCCCCACCCTGCTTAGCTTCCGAGATCTGACGGAATCAGATGCCACTGGGCTACCGCTGCAGGTTTCTCAGTATTTACCATATTAGAAATTGAGCTGAAGAATTCTTAAAGTATCTATTTAAAACTAATAGTAATATATTTACTAACAGAAGGGACATTTTTAATTAAAAATAACTATCTCTGAAACAAAAAATAATGAGAATGGTATTGCTTTGTTGTAAACTGAATTATGGTTGGATAGAATACAGCTATTTTCTCATCTGTTCTGCATTTAGTCTCTTGAAATACGTTGTTTTGGTTGAATATGTGAAATCTGTTCATATAGATATGTAGTTGATGAAAGGGAAGAGTATTTTAGTAGCCTTTTCAAATGATTGTAGGTATTCTTTGATAATAGAATAAAACTCAGTGAGTTGTAATCTTTTTTTTTTTTTTTTCCTGAGATGGGGTCTGGCTATATCCATGCTGATGTAGTAATTTCTTAAAAGTTAGCTGCAGTGTGATATTTGACACCTTACCAATGAGCTTTCATACCTGTTTTACTAAAATCCCCTGGTCTGGCTCGCATGGTGAAAGGATCCATTTGTCTGTTTATGGTTTTGTAGACTGTGTCTTACTTAGATAATTAGTTCAGGTGTGTCTTCCAAATGCCAGGGAGCCAGGCCCCCATGGCATCCCCAGTCGTCTTGCGGGTAAGTGTTGAGTGTCGGAAGCTGTCAAGCTCAGGGTGCCTGAAAGAAGGTCTTACAGAAGTCTCGTTTTTCTTAACTACTCAGATGTCATCATTGACAGCAGTAGCTTCCCTTGAAGCCGCAGCTCCCTTGTTGGCTTTTGAGAACACTTCTGGCTTTCCCGGGTGGCCATAGTTCACCCCTTGTCCTGTCAGTGAAGGTGGCGTTCTGTGGGAGAGGCCTCTGGTCGAGCTGACAGCTCACACACCTGCACGTGCGCACACGACAGCCAGCGTGCTTGGTGTCCAGGGAGTCTCGCGTGCACCTCTGTGCCGCCTGCCCAGCGTCACAGAGTGCGGGCACAGTCCAGGTGTAATGACAGCGATCGGCACTGCTTCATGGGGATTCTTACGTGAACTCGGGATTTTGGCTGCAAGCCGTTGGCAGTGGTGCAGACCGACTGGGCAGGAAGAGCGTTGGCTTTTAACAGTGGTGTGAGGGCCTTTCGACGCGAGGGATCCAACGAGGCTGTGCCACCCCCAGAACTGCTGCTCCGTGGTAGCCAGGAGTGTGTGCTGATCAGGCCACAGTCTTGTGTTCGCTCTCTGTTAACGCGGTGGAAGTCGGCCGCCACACACTGGGCCTGCAAAGCCGTTCTCCATTTGCAGGCCACTTACCATGTTGCTGCTTAACTGGGAGAGCAGCACACAGTATAGCATCTGTACGTGAAAGTAAGAGAGGAGATGAGCAGCCACGTCAGTCACACCTCCTGGAGGGCAGATGCTGCCTGTGAGGTCTCAGTGCTTTGCTGGTCAACCTGTTTTCACTTAAGAATTGTTGTTAGGTGCCATTGGGTCAAGCCCGACTCATAGCAAGCCTGTGCACACCAGAAGGAAACCCTCCCAGACACCATGCCGTACCTGGCACTATGTCAGTGCTTCTCTGCTCTTCTTAGGGTTTTCAGTGGCTGATTGCTTCAGGATGGTTTTGGGAGTGGGATGCCACCTCCTTCTCCCATTTTTGTGATGCTGCAGATTGAATTCAGGGCCTCAGAGAATGCAAAGCAACATTCTACCAACTGAGCTAAACCCCTGCCCTTACTTAAGTGGAGGTACTCGTTTAAACTTCACTTTAGGATCTTTGAGGCTATAATACATTAATGTTGAAGAAAACATAAATTTCCAGTTCTTATGAAAAGTTAACATATCACCAAAGACTGCTTACATTTTGTTTTGTTTTTTATTTCCCCCCAGGTCGCTTAGGCCAGTTGGGCTTGAAGGAAGGATTTCCGACTGCTGTGAAAAATATCAGCTCGGTCATTGGTATGTTTATACAGCATGCTCAGGATGAAGGTAAGTCTCCTACTTGTTAAAATCACTTTCTCATCACTTGTGTTCTTACTCTTAACCCTCTTACTGACTGCTTCCTGTGTGCCGTGCTCTGCCTATCCCCTGCTTGTACACGGTGGACGTGAACCAAACAGTCGGAATGTGTGTGTGGATTGTGCAGTGTGGTTTGTTTATTCAAGCGGCAGTGGTCCATCCCGTTAGACGGGGCTTCCTGAGGAAGAGGGAACCCTCTTCTGCGTGCTGCCGACACTCTGGCTCAGATGCTCTCTCTGTGCTGCGGGACTTAACCTTCACTCCCCGCAAAGCCTCTGCCGGAGCTCGGTCCTGGCCGTGCAAAGCAGTGCTGCGTGGGGTACCAGGCGTCACTGCTTAGCATCAAGAGAGGATGGGAAAACTGGAAACTTGAGCAGGTCCCCATGGTGGGGTTCCTGTTGCCTCTGTGTATTTCGTAGCATGGAACGTTGTGTGTCCTGTTCTTTTGTGGGGACAGTTTAACGCAAAGTAACCCCTACAAGTGAAGACTCTGGTTTCTGCCTTGAGTATTGTGCAGTAAGGAGTGATGTAGCTAAACAGCTCGTCGTCACTAATGCACAAGGTGACGTAGGTACTGTGCCACCCAATCGGATCTTCGTATGCTAGGTCTCTTGTCTTCAGCTCTCAGAGGGAGACATGGTGTGCCAGGCGTACGGAGAGCGGCCTGAAGGTGCCTTCTCCGAGGTGCCTTCTTTGACTTTAGGGTAGCTGTCAAGGTGATGCCTGCTTCTTCCCTGTGGAGACGTCCTCTGTACGCCTTGAGCACATTCTGATGTAAGAGACAGAGGCTGGAGTGGGGGCTGCGTTGTCTTGCCAGTGATTGCAGACTTGCTCTCTTGCTGGGGTGGGTGCAGCCTAGAAGCCACATGCAGAGTCCTCTTCCCCCGTGGGAGGGAGGGGAGCCCGTCCAGGGCCTGCTGTAGGTGGGGTGCAGCATGGCACAGCTCCATAGCTGATTGGGGTCCCAGGCCAGCCCTCCAAGATGGACAGGGCCATCCTTATGTTATACACTAAAGCCCAGAGGAAAGAGCGATTTGCTTTAGGTAGGAAGCCAGGAAGGCCCTGCCAGCTCTGTTGGCCCAGGTCTGTCAGCTCCAGGGCCCGGGGTCCATGAACGGAGCCGCAGCACCTTTGCTTTTAGTAAGTCTTCTTAGCCACTTGTATTTCTCTCGCTGCAGAACAGCTTGGAGTCCTGGCTGTATAGTGTGCCATGCTCTGTGCTTCTCTCAGTGCTTCTACGTAGAGGAGGAAGCAATTTTAAAAGCCTCAGTTCTGCCTACATACATCATTTATGTGTGTGCAAGTGCTCCCCAAATCCCAAAAAACCCGAAACCCTTCTGATCCCAAACACCTTGGATAAGAGACACCAATGCATCACTCACAGAGATCTGAAATAACATAGCTAATAGTAAACCTTAGCTCCTAAATGATCTAGACTAAATTTAAGTGGATTAAATTTTAACTAAGTTAAATATTAATTAAATACCCTAAGCAGCTTCTGCTCAGAAACCCCTAAGACATAGTAGTAGCAACGTGCAAGCAGGCCGTCAGCCGTCATCTGGGGTCACCCCGTCAGCCCCTTGTGGAAAGCTGTGGCAGGAGGGTAGGTTTTCATTCTGTCAGTGTGCTTTTCACACTCAGTGACCGTCTCAAACACTTCTAGCGGGTGTTTAGCAGTGTCTTAGACTTGCCAAGCATTGTGGGACCCACATTTCCTTGAAACCCCTCTTTGGGAGTCGAGCCCTTCAGTACCGCTCCAGGCAAAGGGAGGGCCCAGGCCGCTGCCTCCACCCTGCCCCGCAGGCCTCAGCACCCAGCCGGCGCCTGGAGCCGCAGAGCCGTGCTGAGGCTCTTTTTCCTTTTTCCCTTTCATCTCTTCGCAGGTCAGAAATGATCTTTTTTTATCGTGGGATTTTTTTTTTCCTTGTCCCTTTAATTTTCATTGCTGGCAGGAAGCATGCTGTATTTGAATAGTATTATTCCGTAGATCACAGCATTACTCTTTGAGTAATAGATACTTCCCCGTGTTGTGACTGATGGAGACTTCTTTTCAGATATCCCGTGGGGTATCCAGCTAGCCGCCGTGTATGCCCTGTGTGACCTGAGTCCCAGCAACCCCGCAGAAATCTCCAAGATCCTGGAAGCCTGGCGGCGAGAGACGTCCAACAGCATCCCGTCTGCGATCGTCAGCTGCCTGGAAGAGGTCAGCTCCCTGAGCACAGAGGGGCTCGGGTGAACGCGCGGTCGCTGCCAGGGAGAAGTGCCTTGACGCCTTTCGACATCAACAGACTAAGCCGTCTACAGACTGCAGACAGAAGCCCGATAAAGAAAGGCAAAACGTGGATGAACTGGCAAGAGTGCTCCTCACCGACGGGCCAGGAGATGGGAGAGTCCAGCCGCGGTGTCACTGTCTTTTTCCTGAACGATATACATTTCACTATGGCTGTCGTGATCATGTGACGTATGGATTGTATTACTGTTTCTCGGTCATACAACAGAAACTTGAACTTAGCCCTTTTTTTGCTGCAGAAAGTGTCCTTTTAGTGGCTTTTAAAAACTGAGTGGCGTTTTATAATGAACTTAACAGTACACGGACATGATTGGTTCCTGAGCTATTTTTCACATTAGACTCAAATGAGTGGCCAGGAAAAAACAAATTGACTAAGAAAAAGAACCAGAAGAATCTCCCACTATCTTAACTGGAAATGGGGCTGCAAGAGTTTTTCTCACGATGCAGTGCATCATTGGCCAGAGCAAAACACCGGAAGCCATTAGCAGAATATCATTTTAATGCGTTTTCCTCATATCTCTAAAGTTCCCTCAAAGTATTTAACGACCATATATATCCCAGCGGTAGAAGTCCCCTGCGGGTGTCTGTGTCAGTAACACGTGTCTGAGCGACTCGGATGGTCGCGGGCAGCGCTCCGTGTGCTGTGTACCTACAGACAGTGCTGTCTATGATGTGTCTCACATTGGATGATGTTCCACTTTGGGAATTTTAGTATTTGTACATAGAAAATGGGTTTAATAACTCACCGTGACCCTGCTTTGTCTTACACCCATCATTTCTTAAAACTCTTGTATGTGTTTTTTATAATAAAGAATAAACATAAGCCATGCACGCGAGCGCTCTGATGAGTCCCGTGGGGCCTCTGGTGCCCTCTGCAGAGATGAGGGGCGGCCTCGGTGGAGGAGACCGGGTGCTGGCGACAGGGGCAGCCGAGGAGCACGCGCCCCGTTAGTGCCGTCAGGGAGACCAGATGCCAGATCCATCGAGGCTGGAGGTCCTCGCAGTGGGGTTGGCTGCTGACACTTGTAATGCCTGCCCTGTAAACATGGCGTTGGGGGCCATTTTGGTAACCCCTCCTGTCTCCTTATGCCGTTGTTGCACACATAAGGAAGCTGCGGGTTTGGGAGCCCCTGGTGGTTGTGGGGGTTCCTTCCGGAGCGTGCTGAGCGCGTCTCTGCCAGACGCTTCGCTAGGGGGCGCTGCTGAGCAAGGCCGTGGAGAGCAGGTCCTCTGGGGCCCCCACCTGTCACCTCCTGAGGCTGCAGCCTCCGGTCTGTCTGAGCTCAGTGAGGGAGGCGGGGAGAACAGGGGAGACGCGCCTTGGGGAAGGTTAAGGATGTCTGAGGTGACGCCAGGAGCCGGAGGGTCGGAGCCAGCCGCGTGCAGGGAGGAGTGGAGTCCCTGCTGGCAGGCGAGGGTGGCCCTGTGCCCACTTGAACTGCCCAGGGATAGAGGGAGGACTCTGCTGGCCAAACTCAGGTGAAAGCCCACAAGATCCTGCTGACAGGAAGCTGCAGGTCACGCAGGACTTGGGCAGCGTGGCCCCCCCGGGCAGGGGATTGGAGCAGAGGTGTCGTGAGCTCAGGGTTTGCAGGGCTGCCGTGAGGCGCAGGGTGAGCAGCGAAGCGCGGACCTGTTGGGGCCGCAGCAGGTGCGGGGGAGGCCACGGTGGAGGCAGTGCAGAAGGTGGAGGGCGGAGGGACCTAAAGTCTGTCCTTGAGGTGGCCTCTGCTGTGCTCAGGAGGTGTGGCCGGCACCAGGGAGGAGGCAGGAAGGGGCCCAGGTGACAGAGGTGAGCACTGCCGCAGGTACAGGTTTGGTGGGAGTAAAACTCACAGGCCACGAGCTTTCCATTTGCCCTGGGACCGGGACCACCAGGCGTGGGCAGCCTGGAGCCCCAGGAATGGTTCTTGGGGACAGCCTTGGAGGCCCAGAGTGGCTGCATCCTGAGCCGAGCGCTTCCTGCATGGCTGCGCCCCTGGGGCTGAGTCCTTCCCCAGCGGATGAGAACAGAAAGGGTTTGGCAGTGGCTGGAGTGCGCCTGGCTGGCATACTGTAGCCTGGGTGAGGTGACTCGGCGAGGCGTCTGGGGAAGTGGGTGGCAGGGGTTGGGCAGACATGCTGCTGACTCAGTGCCGTGGCTTTAGGCAGCTCCTAGGGCTCCAGGGGGGCTGGGATTTAGCTCAGTGGGTAGAGCGCTGCGCTGCAGTCTCTGAGGCCCAGAGTTCAATTCCCAGCACCGCAAAAATGGGAGAAGGACCTGGCAATCCACTCCCAAGATAATCCCGAAGCACTCAGACATTGAAAACCCTACGAGGGTCGCTATGAGTCGGATACCGACTCGACAGCACCTAACAACAACAACAAGGGCTCCAGGGCTCGAGGGCTCGACCGCAGTGGGCTGGGTGCAGATCCACTGGTCGCTGGCACTCTACCGGGTGGGGGCCCGGCACTCGCTCCTGGCTGCTGGACTTGTGGTGCCCAAAGCTGGCGAATGCCGGTGTCCGCCTCCAGTCCCCGGATGGACTGATGAGAAGTAGGCCTGACGTCTCTGGAGCCCATGACCCTTGGTGAAGTGGTTTGAGGCTGTTGTCCTCCTAGCGCACCTGCAGAACCTCGCAGGGCTCAGTCATGTGAGGCACAAAGGCAAGGGATGCCTGGGCCCGAGTCGGGCGGGCTGGCCGCTGCCTGTCGGGTCTGCAGGGCCACGTGGGCGCTGAGCGGCTGAGGGAGCCTTGGAGGACAGAGCTGACCCCAAAGGCCTGCCGTGGCCCTGGGAGTCAGCCTCTGGGACGATGATGGTGCAGCACTGTGAAGAGGGTGGGCAGGGAGGTGAACAGTGGGGGCTGAGTCATCTTTTTCCTCTGAATCTGCTTCTTCATTGTAATTATTAACACGTGAACTGTATAAAAACAGGTACAAGCAGGAAGTGTGGGGAAGCTGCACGGCCCCTCAGGACCCAGGCGGTGCCGTCCCTCGGAATCCCCAGCTGTGCATCCCCGCACAGAGCAGTCCGTCTGTCCGTGCTGGCCGACACCCTCCAGGCTGTGAGCTCGTACAGGCACCTTACACACTGCTTAGTTTGTTTCTAAAGTACGATGTCGCTGTGTGTAACTCCGCAAAGTTAGCTATAGGAGAATGGAAACCAGAATGTGGCAATGGTAAGGACTGCACTACGGCCACAAGGGGGCGCTGCGGACTCGCTGTGCGTGGAGGCAGCAGAGCCGCCGCCCCTGGGGTTAATCAGCCTCACGCACCCCCCCAGCCTCCCTGCACGCATTAGTGGGGCTAGTTTCACTATTCTAGAGGAATTAGGGGCACGTGGGTGGAAAGGAGGACATGACACCCATTATTTGAAAGAATATTCCAGAAAATTAAAAAAAAAAAAAAAAAACAAGTACTTTGCCTCTTGTGTCAGATTCTTTTCTGGGTGTTTTATTTGTTGTTGTTTTTAATAATTCTAAAGCAGAATGCTTTAAGAAAAAATGAGAACCGGCATGATGGCACATACTTGTAATCAGTGACAGCCTGGGCTATGGAGGGAGACCCCGTCTCAAAAATAAGGAGAACAACAGGAAACCAACAGCGTCCAGGTGGGTGCTTGGTAGTGAGAGAATGTGGACAGGCTGGCTCTGACAGGGACCTGACTAACCAGCAGCACAGAGAGTGGTTAATTAAACCACCCTGCCTGCCGAGGACGCGTCAAAATCCCGACACATTCTGTCGCATAAAGCCACACATAAAGGATTTGTGGTGACTACAGGTCATAAATGTGAATTAATCTACCTGCCTCCTCAAGACTAAAGATGTAGCAGAGGTTTTAATGAGGATTTCTAGAAATTGTTGTTGTTGTTGTTAGGTGCCATCAAGTTGGCGTCCGACTCATAGCGACCCTCTGTACAACAGGGGAAACACTATTGTCAGTGCTTCTCTGCTGTTCATAGGGTTTTCAATGGTGGATTGTTTTTTGGGAGGGGGTTGCTGGGTCCGTCTCCCAAGCCTACAGCACCTGGTGTTCCCTGGCGGTCTCCCATCCAAGGACTAACCAGGCCCGACCCTGCTTAGCTTCCAAGATCTGACGGGATCGGATGCCAGAGGGCTACAACTGCAGGCTTCTAGAAATTGAGGGAAAAGATTTTCCAAAGTCAGAGGGAGCCATTAACTTGTAAACAATTTCCTTTCCTGCTGCTTTTCAATTCCCCTGACACTCAAAGGAATTCACTGTGGTTGTGAGACACTGGAAGTTTCTTTTCCTGCCCCTCTACAAAAAAGTTTTAAGAAGGCCTACTTTTTTTTTCTCCCCGGTTCTTGGGTGTTGAACCCAGGGCCCTTGCACATACTTGGCAAGTGCTCTACCAGTGCGCTGCCCATTCTCTTTCTTTTTAAATCTGAGTCAGGGTCTCAATCAGTTATGCAGGCTCCCCTTCCTGAGTCACTGAGATTACAGACATCTGCCATGGCCCCCAGATATGCCTACTTTTGTATCATGACATGACTATCTTTAGTATTTCCATGCATGGTGCCGGCAGTGTTTTGCACTGTTTAGCACTGTTGAACAGGCTCAGGTAACACGTGCCAAGACAGACTTGCGCGTGAAGCGCCTGGAGCGATGGTTCAAGTCAGTTGTGTGAAGATGAGCGGGTCCTCCCGCTTTTACGCAGGACTTGTGTGTGTGAAGACGTTAGGAACAGGTCACCCTCGGGTGCCACCTGCAGGGTGCCACATTCACCCTGGGAGCTCCACCGCCCCTCAGGCTGTCCTCTGACTTTCCTGCTGGGAACGGGCAAGATGGCGAGAGGGGAGGCTGGGTGGCCGTTCCCTACAGCAGGGGCTCACTAGAGACGCAGATGCTGGGCTCATCCAGACCCTCCAAAACCTAAAATCCCAGGTGCTGCCTGGCGACATGGCTGCTCGTAGGGCTGGAGGAGCCACTGTCCTCTAGGTGCCCTGAGCATCACTGCCTGCCCCACCCTGCTCCAGGCGCCTGCCCATACCCGCCCAGAGCACCCTTCTGCCTCCCCGAGGTCACAGCTCTGCTCTCTGGGCGGCTTCTCCCATTGTCCCCCTTCCTAATCCATCTCAGCGGAAATTTGTGAGGAAGGCGAGGCGCATTCATTTCCTTCCACCATCTTGAGCTTACTCCATCGGTCCGCAGGGTTTTTTCTTTTTCTGTGGTCTTTTTGTTGTTGTTGTTTCTGGTACTGGGGTTTGAACCTAGGGCCTCACGCCTGCATGCTCTGCAAGTGCTGGACCACTGAGCTGTGCCTCCAGCCCATTTTTTTACTTTTTGAGACAGGGTCTCGCTAAGTCACGCAGACTGCCCCTGGTCTCGAACTTGCGATCCTTCTGTCTCCACTTCCTGAGCCGCTGGGATTACAGGCGTGCGCCACCACACCCGGCCTTTTTTCTGTAGTCTTGAAAAACAGTTTTTCTTCGTCATTAGTTGCTGTTTCAAGGAAACTTGACCTAAAGTAGTAATGCAACCGGCAAAACTCGGAAGGGACAGTAGAGGCTGACAGTGTAAACCTGAGCTAGCACCCTCCGGTCAGAATCTGCCCCTGGGGACATCGCTTGGTGGTAGAGCGCATGCCTAGCCTGCACAGGGCCCTGGCTCCCAGCCCGGGCGCTGGGAGAAGCTGCCGCTCCCAGGGTCCCGATTCTACCTCGCTTGTGTCGTTATATACCTTTTAAGCAGTTTAACTTGTATCGGATGGGCTGTTCTTGAATGACACCCTGCTAATTTGTATCACTGTGTGTGTGTAGTAAGGTCAATGTAGAGGCGGCCTCGGAGTGCCGGGTGGGACCCTCCCACCGCCCTGGCCCTGCTCCGCAGAGCCACACTGGTGGCGTCTGGCTGCCGGTGTCGACCGCAGCCCTCACCCTGCCACAGCGCCGCTTCTCTGCTCCGTCCTTACCAGCACTCCGGAGTCAGTGAAGCCTCTGGCTTCCTGGCCAGCGCAGAATTGGGCGCTGCGTGCTTGCATTGCCACCTGGGACGCAGCGGAGGGGTCTGTGCCCCTCAGAGGCAGGGTGCTGGGGCCAGGACTGGGGGCTGTCCAGGCGCTGAGACCTTAGGACTGGGGAGGCAGGAAGTCCCCTAGAGGGCAGCCTCCTCTCTGTCCTCCCGGGTGGAGGGTGCCATGACCAAGGAGTCAGCCTGGGTCTCAAGGGCTCGGCCGCCAGCGCACCGGCTTGTGAAGAGTGCCAGCCAGCAGGCAGCATGCAACCAGGTCTGACACCTGTTCTGACCCGTCCGCTCCAGCAAGGCCAGGATATTTGAACCCCACACTGGGTGGAAGCCTGCTTTATGCCCTGACATCTGAGCTAATTAGTCCACGTCGTTCAGATCCTCAAAACCAAGCTTGAGCCGGGCGCAGTGGCGCAGGCCTGTAATCCCAGCAGCTTGGGAGGTGGAGGCAGGAGGATCACAAGTTTGAGACCAGAGGCAGTCTGCGTAACTTAGCGAGACCCTGTCTCAAAAAGTAAAAAAAGAAAAAAATAGGCTGGGGACACAGTTCAGTGGTCCATCACTTGCAGAGCATGCAAACGTGAGGCCCTGGGTTCAACCCCCAGTACCACCAAAAAAAAAAAAAAAAGACAACAACAACAACAAAAAAACCAAGCTTGACAGAAATGCAGGAAAACTCCAAACAAAGCAGGTATTTTGACTCTTTGGTAATAACCCCATTTAGAATCTTGTGACCCAGAACTGTTTCCCAGTGGGGCGAAGGTGGGAGGTCCACACACTTGTGGCGGGCAGCCTGAGTCTCTGTGTCCCCATACCTGCCTCGTCCCTCGCTGTCAAAGGCCCTGAACGTTTGGATGGTTGCGGGCACTGGCCGTCCAAAGTTGACACTAAGGAAGCAGAGCCATGGGTGCCAGCCCTCGGCCCCCCAGGGTGCCTGCCTGTGTGTCCCTCCGGGCACTGGGCCAGGAACCTGCGTCCACACCCAGAGAGGAGAACCCAGCTTGGCCGGAGTGGAGAACTGAGCACTCTCTCCACCTCAACGGAGAACAGTCATGGCTGCCAAGTTCCATGACCCAAGGCCGCCCTCCAGAAGTGTGAGCCCCCCACACTTCCCTCACAGAAGTGTCTGGGTGTTATTTGCCCATGTTCTGCTATGGGTGGGGGTCAGGGGCTGCCCTGGGCCCACAGTGCTGTACCTTGGACAGGTGCTTTCCCTGGGAAATAGAAGTTTTGGAGAAAGATGGCGGCAGACTCCTCGACAGAAAGACACTCATGCTGGGCGCAGTGGCACACACCCGTAATCCCAGCGGCTCAGGAGGCGGAGGCAAGAGGATCGAAAGTTCAAGACCAGAGGCAGTCTGCGTAACTTAGCGAGACCCTGTCTCAAAAAGTAAAAAAATGGGCTGAGGGTGCAGCTCAGTGGTCCAGCACTTGCAGAGCACGCAGGCGCGAGGACCTAGGTTCAAAAATAAAAAAAGACCCTCACCTCACAGAACCCTCTGTTAGGTGGGCCCTCTGTCAGCCCCCCTGAGCCAGGCAGAGGGATATGAGTGGGAATGGCCCATGAGCCCTGGTCCTGTCGCACCCCCAGGCTTGAGCCCCCTGTTGTTTCAGGGAGTTTCTGCCAGCAACTCACAGGCTGGTCACCAGCTCTTCTCACGCTGTAGCGCTCTGTCACCCCTTGGACCCTGGAGATGAGAGGAAAAGCCCACTAAGGGACTTAACCCAGGTCTCATTTGTGTGGGAACTTAGGGGAGCTTTGGGGTAGCCTTCAAAGAGCAAATATCCAGGATATTGGGATTCGAGGTGGGCTTGAGAATGAAAAGGGGCAGAAAAGTTACTGAAAGACATTGTGTAACAGAGCCTTTCGCAAACCTGGAAAGGATACCGATATCCAGGGAGATAAAAACAAAAGTCGGCAATCAGATTCAACCGGACTGATGCTGTCCCAAGACATTTTATAATAAATAACCCTCTCAAAGGTTAAAAAGTAATGAGAAGATTCTCAAGGAAGTAAAAGAAAAACAAGTTACAAATAAGAGTGTCCCAATCTGCCTGAAGGGCTGGGATTTAGTTCAGTGGGTAGAGCTCTGCGCTGCAGTCTCTGAGGTCCCGAGTTCAATTCCCAGCACCACAAAAATGGGAGAAGGACCTGGCAATCCACTCCCAAGGCAATCCCGAAACAGCCAGCCATTGAAAACCCTATGAGGGTCGCTATGAGTCGGATACCGACTTGACGGCACCTAACAACAACAACAACAATCTGCCTGAAAGAAGACTTCTCCGCAGAAACCATGCATGCCAGGAGAAATGGCGGGACAGTACAAATGAAGAAGCTACCAACCAAAACCACTGTACACACCAAAGAAATGCCTTTGGAAATGAGGCAGAGAGAAAGTCATCCCCAGAGAGAGAAAATTCAGCAGCTCTGCTATATGATACTCACAATGTATCTGAAATATAAACCAAGAAAGCAAGCCCATGAACAATAGCTACAAAGTAAAACTCCTAGGAAGAAATTTTCTCTACAGCTATTCTCACCTGGCGTCTGATCTCATTAGATCTCAGAAACTTAGCAGGGTTGGGCCTCATTAGTACTTGTATGGAAGACTACCTGGGAGTACTGGGTACTGGGTGTTGCAGCTTGGGAGAAGGACCTGGCAACCCAGTCCCAAAATGATCAGCCATCAAAAAAACCCTATGAATAGCAGAGAAGCACTGACAATAGTGCCAGTTATGGCAGTGTCAGATAGTGTTTCATCTGTTGTACACAGGGTCACTATGAGTCAGACCAACTCAACGGCACCTAACAAACAGGAATAAATTTAATCAAAGATATGAGAGATCTCTCCAATGAAAGTTATAAAACATTGATAGAAAAGAAATTGAATAATATACAGAGAGAGAAAAAGAAGGGGGGAGATGTCCCTTGTTCATGGATTGGAAGAATCAATATTGTGAAAATGTCATTAATATACAAAGCAATCCATAGATTCTATGCAATCTCTACCAAAATACTAATGACAGTCTTCACAGAATAGAAAAAAACAATCCAAAAATTGTTAGAAGACCCCAAAAAACCCCAAGTAGCCAAAGCAATCTTGAGCATAAAGAATAAAGTTGTTGTTGTTGTTGTTGTTAGGTGCTGTTGAGTCGGTATCTGACTCATAGCGACCCTCATAGGGTTTTCAATAGCTGATGGTTTCAGGATTGCCTTGGGAGTGAATTGCCCGGCCCTTCTCCCATTTTTGTGGTGCTGGGAATTGAACTCAGGACCTATGAGACTGCAGCGCAGCGCTCTACCAACTGAGCTAAATCCCAGCCCATAGAATAAAGTAGGAGGCATTATATGACCTGACTTCAAAATGTACTACTACAAAGCTGTCGTGATCAAAACAGCATGGTATTGGTATGGAAGCAGACACACAGACCACTGGAATGGAATGTCGTTGTTAGCTACCATCAAATCGGGTCCAACTCATAGCAACTCTATGTACAACAGAATCAAAGACTAGTTGACATCGTGCCATGCCCGGCACTTTGTCAGTGCTTCTCTGATATTCATGGGGTTTTCGATGGCTGGTTGCTTTGGGAGAGGGCTGCCAGGTCCTTCTCCCATTTTTGCAGTGCTGGGGATTGAACACAGGGTCTCAGAGTGCACAGAACAGCACTCTACCCACTGAGCTAAATTCCAACCCTGAACAGTAGAAAGAGCCTAGGAATAAACTCACACACCTATGTTGTTATTGTTAGGTGCCTTTGAGTCATGTCCGACTCATAGCGACCCTCATAGGGTTTTCAACGGCAGATTGCTTTTCAGGATTGCCTTGGGAGTGGGTTGCCACGTCCTTCTCCCCACACACCTATAGCCAACTTATTTCCAACAAACTTCTGGGCACGCATAATGGAGAGGGGACAGTCCTGTGCCAGAGAAATTGGCTACCCACATGCAGAAGGAAGGAACTAGACCTTTCTTACCAGTTACAAAATCGAACTCAGAATGGATTAAAGATTTACTTGCAAGACTTGAAATTATGAAACCACAAGAAGAAAATGTAGGGACTGCGTTCTAGAGTATTGGAATGGGGGAAAAGTTTTGGACAAGATCCTAAAAGCACAAACAATGAAAGTAAAAATAGACCAATGGGATTTCATCAAACTAGAAAGCTTTTGCACAGTAAATGAAACAACAGGATAGAGTCAACCAACAGAAGGGGAGAGAATAGTTGTGGGCTGTACATCTGGTGAGAGAGTAATCTGCAGAATAGATAAGGAACTAAAAACTGAGTAGCATAAAAAATCAAACTGATGAAAAAATGGGCAATTGACCTAAAAGATATTTCTAAGAAATGACCTACAAATGACCAATAGGTACATGGAAAAATGCTCAACATTACTAATCATCAGGAAAATACAAGTCAAAACCACAGCAAGATGTCACCGTAGTCCAATAAGAATGGCTCTTTTCAAGAAGACAAGAGATAAGAGGTGCCGGTGAGGACGTGAGGAAAGGGGAGACCTGACACACTCCTGACTGGAGTGGAATCAGTACTTCCAGTATGGGGGTTCATTAAAAGATTAAAAATAGAACTATCGTATGATCCAGCTGTCCTACGCTGGGGCATGTGTCCAATGAAACTGAAATCAGTATGTGAAGGAACCGTGCACCCTCATGTTCACCGCAGCACCGCACAGTGGCCAAGAGATGCAAACACACGGTGTCCATCAACTGATGAACAGATAAAATGCATTGTGTATACACAACAGAATATAATACAGCCATAAAAAAGAATGAAATCTTGTCATTTGTGACAACATGGAACTGGATATCATTATGTTAAGTGTAGTCAGGTGCAGAAAGACAAGTTGTCGTTGTTGTTGTTAGGTGTTGTCGAGTCGGTATCTGACTCATAGCGACCCTACATACAACAGGTGAAACACTATTGTCAGTGCTTCTCTGCTATTCATAGGATTTTCAATGGCAGATTGATTTTTGGGAGGGGGTTGCCGGGTCCTTCTCCTAAGAAAGACAAGTAATGATCTAAAAATGCTGCTTTCATTGAGATTGAGAGTAGATAGAATGATGGTTACCGGAAGCTGGGGATGGGCACTAGGAGAGGTAGAAAATGTTTAGGACCGGGTGCTACGTTGCAGCTGTATAGGAATGAGAAGTTCTGGCGTGCTGCTACTCACCCCAAGCCTGTAGATAGTGCTGATGTACTGTGCATTCAAAGAGCTGGAAGAACGGATCTTGAAAGTTTGCTCTACAAATGAACGACCCATGTTTTAGGAGGAATTTGCTTAACCTGATTTTTATTTTTTTATTTTTCTGCAGTACCCAAGTCCTCACACATGCTTTGCAAGCACTCTACCACTGGGCGGCACCTCCAGCCTGTTTTTAGTTTTTTATCTTGCCGCCTGGTCTTGCTAAGTTACTCAGGCTGCGTCTGCCCTCGAACCAGCAATCCTCCTGCCTCCACCTCCCCCGTTGCTGGAATTACAGACGTGCACCATTACACCAGCTTTATTTAAAGTAATTTAAAAGTTATACAATGTATGTTTGTATTGAAATTTGTGTTGTTGTTAGGTGCTGTCAGTCGAGTTGGACTCATAGTGGCCCTATGTACAACAGATGAATCAGTACCCAACACTGTGCTGTGCCAGGCACTGTGTCAGTGTTTCTCACTATTCATAGGTTTGCAATGGCTTATTGGTCTGGGAGTGGGCTGCAGGTCCGTCTCCCAAGCCTACAGCACCTGGTGTTCCCAGGCGGTCTCCTGTCCAAGGATTAACCAGACCCGACCCTGCTTAGCTTCTGAGATCAGATGGGAAGGGACGCCAGGGTGGTATGGGTGTAGACATGAAATATTACATGATGTTGTTGTTAGGTGCCGTTGAGTCATGTCCAACTCATAGCGACTCTTATAATGCTTTCAATGGCTGATTGTTTCGGAATTGCCTTGGGAGTGGGTTGCCACGTCCTTCTCCCACTTTTTTGGTGCTGGGAATCGAACTCGGGACCTCAGAGACAGCACAGTGGTGCTCTACCAATTGAGCTAAACCCCAGTACCCCATTAATACATATTTATGGTTTGATGCATTAGTTAAAGTAAATTTAGATGAACAATTATTTAGAAATAGACCTGGAAAAGTAAGTTGGTTCTGCGGTGGTGGCAGCTGGTGCCCTTCAGAACAGTGTCACTCCCTCCCAGAGGATGTGTGGTCACCACGTTGAGGTCCCTTAAGAAAACCAAACATGCTGGGCATGGTGGCACATGCATGTAATCCCAGCGGCTCGGGAGGCGGAGGCAGGAGGATCGCAAGTTCGAGACCAGAGGCAGTCTGCGTCACTTAGTGAGACCCTGTCTCAAAAAGTAAAAAACTGGGCTGAAGGTGCAGCTCAGTGGTCCAGCACTTGCAAAGCATGCAAGCACAAGGCCCTGGGTTCAACCCCCACTACCAGGACAAAAAAAAAAGAAAGAAAAAAAATCAAACATGACCTTAAAATGCAGAGCAGTACCTTAGAAAACACCCTGAGCCTGTCATGCTGGTCATAGTCCAGGGTGCTGTTTGCATAATTTTCTCCCAGCCTGAGAATCAAGAAGTGTGCAATGTGGTTCTGGGGATCCGCGTGCACTGTGGCTGTTATGTAGTCACTGAGGAAGAAAGATTGTTACTGTGGTGTAACTCTGAACTGGTGTGAGTGTGGTTATCTTCTGTTGGCATAGTGAAAATCTGTGTGATGAATCTGCAGTGGGGCAGAGAACAGAATGCTCAGGCGCTCCCTCCTGACGTTTTCTAAAGAGACCGAAATCCAATCCTCATCACATTGGTAATCATCCAAAATAATATTGCAAATGCATCTTTCTCTCTGAATCCGATTTGCGGAGGAGGAAAATAGACTTTCTGGATCTGGGTGCAGTTTTGCATAACTTTAATTTCCAAATAGAAACCTTGGCATTAGGAAAAAGCTAAAGCAAGGTGAGTACAATTCCAGAACCGTTAACTGTAAGTTACTCTGATTCTTTTCCAGGCTTTCCTGTACATCCGTTCCTTTACCGTACCTGGCGGGGGAGGGCAGTGAATCATTTGTATTTACTTGCAGGTTGAGCTTTGTATCTTGTCCGTTGGTTGGTGTTCATTTGTGTTTGCATGCTACAGCGCAGCTGAGATTAGAGAGGAAGGAATCTGAAAGACAGAAATCTTAAAATTAAAGCCCAGTGTCTGGTTCAGCAAATTGATGTTTGATTTGTCATTACTAATCCCATACAGTGTGCAGCCGAAGACCTGCAGCATCCGATCCCGTCAGATGTCGGAAGCTAAGCAGGGTCAGGCCTGGTTAGTACTTGGATGGGAGACCGCCTGGGAACACCAGGTGCTGTAGGCTTGGGAGAAGGGCCCGGCAACCCACTCTCAAAATACAATTAGCCATTGAAAACCCTATGAACAGCAGAGAAGCTCTGACAATAGTGTTTCACCTGTTGTACACAGGGTTGCTATGAGTCGGATATGGACTCGACGGCACCTAACAACAATAACAACAACAACAACAACCACCCCAGACAGGTGTTTTCCTTGCTCTGCACCAGCTGGAGGCCTGCAGCTACCTCTTCTTCCCAGCAGAGGGAGCTCTACACCTTGGTCAGGAGCCCACTGCTCAGAACAGGCCCCAGAAACAGGTTCAGGAAAGAAGAGAAACAAGAGGCGCTTCAGATCAACGCCAGCCTTTTTCCATCATGCTCCCGATGTATGCTTTCAAGGGCAGAATCTCCGCAGAAGTAGAGACTATACGAGCCAGTGGTGGCAGCACGCCTGAAGAGCTAGGGAGGGACTTCCAGGGCAGGACTGCAGAGACCACGTTGAGAAGCTGGACTCTTCCTTTTAAAACGAATCCCAGTGCCTCTTACCCGGACTTTCCTCTGAGACAGGGAGCACTTGCATGGCTCAGGCGGAGGCAGAGGGGAGAACTTGGGTCTGTGACTTCATGTGGCTCCTGGCATGACTGAGACTTGTCTTTTTTCTTGGTATGGCAACAGGGAAGTAAACCAAAAATAACATTTTTATTAAAGCCACCCACCTGCAGCCGTAGCCCCGTGGCATCCGATCCCATCAGATCTTGGAAGCTAAGCAGGGTTGGGCCTGGTTAGTCCTTGGATGGGAGACCACCTGGGAAGACCAGGTGCTGTAGGCTTGGGAGAAGGACCCGGCAACCCACTCCCAAAAATCAATCAGCCACTGAAAACCCTATGAACAGCAGAGAAGCACTGACAATAGTGTTTCGTCTGTTGTATGCAGAGTTGCTATGAGTCGGATACCGACTCCAGGGCGCCTAAAAGCAACAACAAAATTACCCAAGAACTTCTGGTGCGACTGCAACCTTTTTTTTTTTTTTTCTGTAGAAAATACAGTGCCCCTGAGGAGCACCACGGAGCTCTGAGTTTGGCCTCTTAAAACAATGCAGCTGATCCCACTGTTGGAATGGAATGATTTCAACTGCTTTCTTTTGCCTTCATCTTTTGTTGTGGTTTCTGGCTTCAGAGGGATGGGAGTAAGCAGGGATTTGCATTAAATGTTCAAGTTCATGCACAGACATCACTGTATACTTTGCTAACTGTTGAACTTACTATATGCCTCTTGTTGTTGTTAGGTGCCTTCGAGTCATGTCTGACTCATAATGACCCTCATAGGGTTTTCAATGGCTGAGTGTTTCAGGATTGCCTTGGGAGTGGGTTGCCAGGCCCTTCTCCCATTTTTGTGGTGCTGGGAATTGAACTTGGGATCACAGAGACTGCAGACTGGTGCTCTACCAACTGAGCTAAATCCCAACTCACTATATGCCTCTAGTTTCAATTAATTCGAAATATCTTTGCTAGATAGAGAACGCAAACTATTTTTGCAACCAAGGTTTACCGCACCTCTGTCTTCTTTAGAGCATTGTTGAAAACGAGGTATTGTGACCACTTTCTCTGCTTCTATAGCTGAAGCACAGGCAGGCAAGTGACCTTAACATCTGTGGAATTGGAGACCTGAAAAAGTGCTGAGAATTATATCAACCTGTCTGCTGTTTCGGGCTGGGATTTAGCTCAGTTGGTAGAGTGCTGCGCTGCAGTCTCTGAGGTCCCGAGTTCGATTCCCAGAACCGCAAAAATGGGAGAAGGACATGGCAACCCACTCCCAAGGCAATCCCGAAACAGTCAGCCATTGAAAACCTTATGAGGGTCGCTGTGAGTCGGATACCGACTCGACAGCACCTAACAACAACAACAACAAGACCGCTGCTTCTGACATCCTGTGGAAGTGGCCGGTGGCCAAGGACAGAATGTGCTGCCCGCATTCCAGATGCCGTGGTTCATGTGCTGGACTGGGCAAAACAGAGTGGTGGCAGGAAGGTCAGACCTCTCGTGGGCGGAGGCAAATGCAAGTTTACCCTGACCAAGCAGTCAAGCAGGCCAGGGGCTGACCACACAGGGCTTGACCAGAAGGCGAGAGCGCTGTCCACCCCAGCTGCCTGCTGCCCTGGGCCCCCACAGTCCCACATAGCCCTGCAGGAGCTGGCTTCATGGCAGCCACCCCAGGGCAGCCACGGGGCAGAGCTGTGAGCCTCTGAATCACTCGGGAGCCCCCTTTCCTCACGCCTAGGCCGCCTGCTCGTGACCCCATTGCCTGTGCCGCCCCTCAGGTCTGTCTTTCTCCCTGCAGAGAGGGAAGAAGAAGGCGTATGGGGAATGTCACAATGACGTCCACCTTGTTACTGGTCACTAGATCGCCCCACACCGTTCTATGTCATTCCAGATGTGACGCACGCTGCTTCCACATCGTTAAGCCGTGCCGATTTACCCAGCCAGGTCGCTCACCACCATCTCATAGCACAACTAACGCAATTTCCAGTCCTCAGGTAAACAGAGTTACTTCTGCCCAATGGTTAAAATTAGAAAATGATAACTAAGTTTATGCTTCTTTAATTGTGAGGGCATGTTTAAATTTTAATTTGGGTAGTGCCGGGCGTGGTGACGCAGGCCTGTCATCCCAGTGGCTCAGGAGGCAGAGGCAGGAGGATCGCAAGTCCGAGACCAGAGGCAGTCTGCGTAAGTTAGTGAGACCCCTGTCTCTAAAAGTTAAAAAATGGGCTAAGGATGCAGCTCAGTGGTCCAGCACTTGCAGAGCATGCAAGGGTGAGGCCCTGGGTTCAACCTGCAGTACCACAAAATAAACAAACAAACAAACAAATAAATAATAAATAAACAAACAAAAATAAATAAATAAACCCTCAATATTATCCTCATCAAAACAAACACGATCATTTCAGACACTGAGAAGTGAGGACCAAGCATGTTGGAGTTATCTACTCCCAGTACTGCCAAAAAAAAAAAATTAATTTGGGTAAAGATGAGTTTTCAGGAATGGACATTTACTTATTTGTTTATAATTTACTCCTATTTATGCTGGGATGTGACTCAGTGACAGAGTCTGAGTAGCAGCACAGAGCCCGACGTCTAATCCCCAGCACTGCAAAATCAATTAATTAAGTCATTCAGCACCCACAGTTACCAAAATAAAGGTTTTCATAGGATCGCTGTGGTGCCAGGCTTTTCAGCTGAGCTGGATCAGTGGCCTGCAGAAGGCCCTGCCCTTCTGGGGCCCTGCACAGTGGCCTTCCAAGTGGCTGTGTGGCACCATGTCCGGAGGACGAGCCTCTCCTCCTGTTGATATCTCAAGTGTGCTTTGAAAATGTGGCCACTTAGTGTGGCCAGCCCACGGGGCATCTGCAGAGCCGGGAGAGATAGAAGAGGAGGGGTGTCCTGCAGAAGTGCTGGCAAGGAGCGCACCGGAAACGCTGAGTGGGGTATGTCCCGGACACTCGGTATCCCGCTGAGCTGCCTGGAAAGGAGGGGGTCTCCTGAAGAACAAGGGCAAAGGCTTGAATCTGTGGGTAAAGGAGCCCTGGGGCCATGGCCTGGGCAGAACAGGGTTGGGAGCAGCCAGTGTCCAGTGGCTACAGAGGGAAAGTCACCGGCTACCCAGGACGGCCGAGGAGACAGGATGGAGACCAGCAGGGGGTGTCACACAGCAAGGGCCCCACCCCATAAAGCCAAGGTGCACAGGAGGAATCTTTGGGATCTTGGGGGTAACAATAAAAATAAATAAATAAGTAAGTAAATAAATAAATCCCCATAGAGGAAGCAGGGCAGGGTACTACCCTTCCTGTACCTTAACTATGGGTAGAACAGGGGGAAACACACACAGACACACACAGACACACACACACAGACACACACAGACACACACACACAGAGACACACACACACAGATACACACAGACACATACACACACACAGACACACAGATACACACAGACACACACACACACAGACACACAGACACATACACACACA